>JZLH01S0065975.1:1500-16359 GCA_001188425.1 Eucidaris tribuloides | reverse complement strand
CCAACCCCCTAAGGATCATTCCTGCCAAGTTTGGGCCAAATCCAATCATGAATTTTGAAGAAGAAGCTGAAAATGTGTAAAAGTTACGCACGACGAACGACGCACGACGGACGACGGACAAAAAGCGATCGCAATAGCTCACTTGAGCCTTTGGCTCAGGTGAGCTAAAAAAGGAATGTTTTTCTCTCATACACTGGGCATCAAGATTTTATTTCTTTGTAGGATAAAACATAAACAGTAATGCCATAAAAACATAGCTACAGGTTATCAGTATCAATAAATTATAAACAATAAAACCTGCTTTATCCAAGGTATACTCACCTTTGTATTTAAAATTATGATTTTATCAGAATTTGCAATTTAATTTTCCCATTTTTCCAATCTACCATATTTCAAGGCAGCATGCTGAATTGCAGATTAGGAATATAATCTCAGTAAAATGTGTACTTCAAATTGTGGCCTTAAATATCAATGTATACATATCTTTGGTCATTATATCAAATTAATGTACTTATGTCTATTCGTAATAAGTACCTCCTCAAACATTATGAGGAATAAGATATCTGCAGCAGCATTGAACACATATAACTGTTACAATCTCCACTTATGGAATCACAACCACGTTTTGTCTCCAATGTGGAGAAATTTCAAAGGAAATTAAGATTAAGATCTGTTTCACATTTACAGGATAAGAACACTCATCATCAAGTAGTGATCTAACGCACCACTCCCAATATGGGGCTGCAAGTGAAACATGTACTTACAACATAGTTACATCATCACTATGATTTTGTGAACAAAATTACAAACCCTGATGATCTCATGTACAAAAGCACACCTCCTCTGATTTTGTGGACAAAATGACAACATTTATATGATTCCGTGGAGAGAATGTGTCCAAATCTCTGACTTATTTGTCAAAGGAAACACAGCGAGCACGATTTTGTTCACAAAATCACTGCTGCGATGTAATTTTGGAACAAAATCATACATGTTACACCTGGCGCCCTATATCCAAATGTATGCTTTAATACTCTCAAGAAAGTTCATTTTTTTTTAAGTACAACAGGACTCTTTACAGCACTTGAGATTGATATGTGTTATTGGAAAATTCTCCTTAGGGCCACCGCAAACTACACGATCAGCTACGATCCGATTTTGGCAATAAATCGCAGTAGCATTTGATATGGGCATTTAGGCAAATAAAACTCATTTGATTCAGGTTCTGAACGATAATATGAATACACTGTCAGCCTTGAACCCGGAGGAAGGGCCAAATTACTTCAAAATCGTAGACAATCGTGGGACTTCTTTGATGTCACTACGATTCAGAGCCGATTTGGATTTTCCTTCCACTAGAGACTTCAAAACGGACCATATTTTCGATTTTACTCTCTGTATGGCTATTCAGAACCTTAATAAAACAAATTGTGATGTCTTGAAATGTTTATATCATACACTTTTTCATTGTCTTCCGAAATCAGATCATAGACAGATCGTGTAGTGTGCGGTGAGCTTTAGGGTGATTTATAAGACTGTGCTATTGGAATGCTTTCTAGTATGGTTGTGTCTTCATACTTGGGTGTTACCACTTTCATGAGAGATCAATCCTAATAAGAGTAACCTTATTATTTCGTAAGTGTGAAAGGGATTCTCAAATAATTGTCTAACAACGCCCTCACAGTATCCAAACAAGCAGCGCCCTCAAAGTTCCCAACTGAACAGGTGATGCTTGATCAACATATCTTGCACACTGGCCTTTAGGACAGGTAGAGACTGTGAGAAACAAAATAATGAAGAAAATATGGAAAGTCGAATACAAACTTATATCATAATATATTTATATCTACATACTTACCATTGCACAATATGGAATGATATAATGTAGTTGGAAAAGTTTCATGTTAAGTACAAAACTTAATACATCCCATCTAAAATCTATATGTATTGCAAAACTACACAGAGGCTAGTGACATTTTATAGTCAAATTATGTTAACAAATAACTTCAAATGCTGCATTTAACTTTTAATACCTGTTCATAGTGAATGCAGAATTGATAGCATGTTAGGTTCACAGGTTGGTATTCGTAGCAATGCTGCATGTCAAAGAATCTTATACATTTTTTTCATGTCACAGACTCTAGACAAAATACGAGTGGTATTTTTTATAATATAAATCTACATATGTTGTGTATGGTTGTTGCCTTATACAAAAAGTAAGCTGTTTCTTTTTAGGTCCTCTAGTGCAAAGTGTTATAACGTTTAATTTAAATCAAATATTGCATTTGAAAGAAGGTCACCATTGTGGGAGTGAAAGCAAATACACCAATTATGACTGATCAAGGTTGAAATGTGAAATAATTTTCCTTTACAGAAATCAGATTTTTTTACAATAAATAATACATAAACACACAACATAAGCAGAAGACAGAGCTGAAAATACCCCTCTTTATGATACACACACTGTAAAGGTGACAATAAATGCATGACAGCTCTAAATGTAATGATAAATATCTACGAGTACTATCCTTTTCATTAGAATGCTGCTTAGCCCCACTATTAGATATATACATGAATACTATTTACACCAGGACATTTCCTTTCATTTCTGCCATATTTGCATACAATATATTACAATTCAATACCCTCGCTTTGTGGAGGCTTTGCGCTTTTGTTGTTAATATACAGAGCAGAAAAATAACCCTTTTTGGTTATATACATTATACTGCACATAGCAACACAAACAGAGAGACATATTTTAGATCATTACTTTTTTCCTCTCTCTCTAAAGATTATATACACATTTTGATAGTTACTCTAGGCTATTTTTGGGCACTGCTGCTCACTTTCAGTAAATTCTTAAGGCAAATAGCTACTTTTTTTCTATAGCAAAGTAATGAGTATTATGACATACATATTACACTGGCACAAATAGTCGCATTTTATGGCATTAGAATAAAAATCAAGGGTTCAAAAGTAACATTCAATATATTTATCTGAAAATATTAGTGCAAATTGTTAATGAGGCAAAACAGGTAACCCTTATACTATTTCATATACCATAATACTGTTTACATTGCAATGGCAAAATATTTCTTTTTTTACCTAGGAGTGAAACAGCAGATCGGAAGCTGCCATTAAATTGATTCTATTCTACAGTGCATCCCCAAAGAAGTTTACAGTCGGCAAAAGTCTTATCAAATAAAGATTTCAAAAATATTTTCTGGAATTTTTCGTAACTGTTCATATAGCTAAAGCCTGTGGTGATGCCCCTGGCTAAAGGTTTCCTGTCTTGAATGAAACCAGGAAGTTGGATGGTATTTTATGCTTGAATGAGCAGAAGTAACTTGAAACCAGGAAGTTGGATGGTATTTTATGCTTGAATAAGCAGAAGTAACTTGAAACCAGGAAGTTGGATGGTATTTTATGCTTGAATGAGCAGAAGTAACTTTTGTGAAACAAAACAAAATCCAGACTAGATGAAAATATTGCATATTTTTCTGGCTCGCATCAGCCCATAGTTAAGAGTCGTGAAAATGCTTATTTTCATATTGTGATAGATTAACGACAATTTATGAAGGAGTGTGGTTTGTTCTGATTATGTTCTAACATATGCAATTACCATTTCACCCTTGTGTGTGCAATGTATTACTCTCAGTTATTAGAAATAGCACTTTTGACATTTTCAGAATTTACCACTCTCGACTTTGCTGATACGAGCCAGAATGAAATACCATTTTTGTGTGTGTGTCAAAAGACAAGTCTGGAATTTGTCATTTCCACCATAAAATAACACCCATTTTCCGGTGTCATTTTATGGAAGAGAATCTTAGCTATCCAAAAAGGTGGACAATTCCAGGAAAAAAGCTTGAAACATTTATGAAGATTTTTCCAACTGTAACCTTCTTTTGAGGATGCACTGTACAATAAAAAAAATAAATACTCTTCTCATAGCCTAAGGTCATGAATGACCTTTAGGTGTACTGGGGGAGGAGTGCAAATGAGATACTCTGCCTTTAAACCAAATTCTACCAGCCAGGATATACACTATAATCAGTGTAAAATGTTGGTATATGTTTCAACTCATTTGGTTCTTGATGCATTTTTAGCCACATCCAATCTTGCTATTTCCCCATAAACATATGTACATATGTATGCATAACTATTCCAATGAGAAACATTATAAAAACATGTGACAGATCACATGATTCTCTTCTTACTTCGTCAGGTGACACATAACCATAAAAGTAATCTACATTCTTTTCAGGAATGTACTGTATGTTTAACCTTAATAAAATAGTACCTTGTAGTACATTAAGTACTTTTTAAAAGATTACGGTTGGAATGTTTCATGGAAAAAAGAAACAGTACCAAAAACAAATACATTACATTTTAATACTTAATTGACAGTTACCTAATGTAATTAAATTACTACATGTAATTGAAAGTTAAAAATAACAAACATAACATGTGAACATTTTGCTTGAAGTCTTGTACTTGTAAACTGTAATTAAACTAACAGTAGATGTACAAAAAACCTTTTCCGTGGAAATTCTTAATTCTAGCAGCTCCAACGATAGTAACTTCATTTTTTGTTTTTATTTTTCATTATTTAGGAAACAGCATAGCCCAAGATAAACACAACTTACACAAGGATCTTTAATGATGTTATTAATACAAGAACAAAATTAATATCAGCCCCATTATCCTGCTAGAATATGAATTATCCCAGAGTTTTTATTGTAATGAATACATTAAATGGCATTCATCTTTTACTTTTGTTTTACACTATAAATATTGTTTTCTTTCTTTTCAGTAAGTAGTGAAAATTATGATCTATCTCTAGAATTGAAGATTTGAATACATAAACTTTCACAATAAATAATCATATATACATAAAATTATATCTGTTTAAATTCAGAATTTAACTTCAACATTATTTCATTTAATCATTAAATATATCATAACAACTATCTTTTCTCTTCTTCAGATCTAAACACTACACAAAAAGTAAGTTCCCCCTTGTTCAAAGTACCATAACTTTTTAATGAAGCAAATTTGAGCAGAACAATTTAGCAAGGGTGTTCTTACACTCATTGACTAAATTCTGTGTGAAAATGCAACTGATCCGTCAAGTCATGCATGAGTGAGCATGCATTAAAGACAAAAATGTCACTTTTCAAAAGTCACAGGAGTCGTCTCCTATGCCAAAATAATGGTAAATAATGACATTTTTTGCTTTATTTATAAAGTGTGTTCACTCAACCATGACATGGTTACAACCTCTCATGTTCGTACAACATGTAAAGATACATGTCGATGAAAAATATCGGATTTCCTTTTTTTTTCAATAAACTTAATGGATTTTACAATTTCAAAATTGAGGAAGGACGGACATTTTTAGATTGAGCTTACCTTGGCGTAAAATATGCAAAAGTGTCGGGGGAGGTGTAAGGGGGTCACACGATAGATAATTAACATAAATAGCGCTTAATCATTCACCAGAAACAGAATTTGTCAAAATCCTGCATCAGAAATCCCCCAAAATGGCCCTTGTGACTTTTGAAAAGTGTCTTTTTACCTTTAATATGTGCTCACTCATGCATGACTTGACGCATCGATCACAATTTCACAGAGAAGTTAGGTAATGAGTCCAGATACACTCCTTCAAAATTGTTTTGCTCAAAATAATTTCGTTAAAAAGATGCGGTATTTTGAATAAGGGGGATCTTACTTTTGTGTAGTGTTTAGAACAATTCATTGGAGGTAAATACAACATTGCACATACTGGCTCTCAAAATCCATATACCCAATCTCACATCTTTGGCAAACTTTGAAACTAATATTGCTGCACTTTAGTTAATAACAATTTTCTTGGCAGAAAAAAAAATGTGGTGGCTGTGTACATTATCTGGCAAATATAATATGTGTTTAAATCTGGACTCATGTTTTGGCAAGTTTCCAAGGGTGATGAGGTAAGTGAGACTCTGGTCTTCTTAAAATAAATGTAAAACGGTAATCCTGATTTCAAACTTGGCATTTTGAAATAAATTGAATCAGATTGAGTCAGGTTCACATTCTTGACTTAAATATTTAAAAAGCAATGATTATGAAAAAAGACCCCCCCCCCCCCCTCCCGAAAAAATAGACAGCCTATGACTGACGCTTGCTCTAATTACTCCAAACAGGTGGCATCCTTTTCAAGTCAGTCTCATAAGCCAGGTGTTAAAAATTCTCTGGCTTGTAGATTACAGGAAACACCCTTCCTGACCACAAGATTCCCCAGTGTCAATTCATTAACAGGTGTTGGGATTGCACAATACCTACATATCTGAAATTGTTTATAAACAAACCTTGGACAAAAAAAAGGTCGACAAACTTTTTGACATGAATCAGTCTGGGGATCAGTTTTAGAGAGGGGGGTCTACGTTGGGGGTTAATGACCTGAGAGGATTGCGCCGTCAGTCAAAACATCCTCTTTTGTCATGGCAACAGAGTCAATATAAACCAAACATATCTGTAAATAACCTGCCTTAACAAAGTGTCTGTGCACTTCTGCTTGGTATAATATTGTAAGAGTGATGATACATATACACCATCAGAATTTCATACAGGTTATATTAAGCATTTAGGAAAAGTGGTAGACCGTTGTTTATTCACCAAAATATAGTACAATAATTTATAATCTAATAGAATATAATGCAATGGAGAAAACTGCAGAAGTATAAATTATTTTATCAGAAAGTGTGTAACACCTGTGTATGAATATTTTGTTGAAGTACAGTGTAACAGTTTATGAGATAACCATTTATGACAGTGGCTTCTATTTTAACACTACTTCTGCTCACCTTGGTGAACAACATGGAAAGCTCTTCCAAATTTTCAAATGCTAACTGTGTTAGGAGCACAAACACCACCAAAATAGGTTTGATATTTGAAAGATAAAAGTGGCAGTAATCCACTTCTCCACCAATTATAGCTAACTGTGATTTCAGTACTGTTTTCAATACTATTTTACAACTTGAATTCTTATAGTTTCTGCCTATTTGGGACATGTGGCTGCCAAAGTTTTGATGCAACACTTAGGATATCTAGAAGGCTAGTACAATCACACATCAAATGTCAGCATTGAGAATATGGTTAGATAAAACCCAAACTTACCCCCTTTTGAAAGAAATAAGGAAATAAATAAAGTCAAATAGATATTACCATCAGAACAGAAATTTCAGCTGCATAGTGCAAGTAGTTATAGATACATGGTACACATTTTGCACAGAGTATGCCCAAATAGAATACAAGATCATTAATGCGCGTGTCTACCACCACAGAAAGAATAGTGTTAATACCATCAAATGCTACAACTCAAAGAATGACTTGATCGTTAAATTAACACAAAATAATACATTACATAATAAAATAAAATAAACTAAAAAAGTGCAACCAGATGAATTCCCAAGATGGTGCGGTTGCCGATGACTCAGAGAGGATTATGGGAGAAAAGTTTTCAGAGCAGAAGGGGTTGTGTGCTTGATAGCAGAGGTTGATCAGGTCAGAGGTCAAAGGTTAAAGGTCCCAGCTGAATAGATGGTGCTTGATGAGCATGTCTTGTACGCTGTCTTTGAGTGACTTTCGGCTCTGAAGATGTCGTTTAAAAACATTAAACAATAAACAAAGAGACAGAGAAAGGAGGAAGATTATGATATAGAAGCATGATAAATAATAAATAATAAATGATTAGTGCTCTGGTTGAAAATTGTGCATAAATCAACTCAAAGAGAAGCACAGAGTTTTTGCACGAAATTGATTGCAATCATTGTTATAAAATCAAATCACTTCTAATTGCCCGAAAAAACATAACATAAAAAGATGGAAAAGATGGCAATGTATATAAATTTATAAATTAATAATTTCATAATTCTAAATGTAATACTCCACTCCACCAGAAAGAGTATATACAATTGAACACCATCACCAGACGATCTTGCTTTCAAATTATGTCTGTTAAAATGTGGTGAAAATGATAAATGTAGTCCAAAAATTCCATGCTTGTTTTATGTCATGTCAATTTTTTTATTATGTGAAGTTCTTTTTAATGAACACATCATTCCTTTGAGATTGTTAAATGAAGTTAAAAGTTTTGATTTCTTGCTTGGGAGAATCTATAAACAAAATTAAATTTTGCTAAATGACATTTTGATTTAAAGGATATTTAATAAGTGATTCAGCTTTGTTCTGTTATGGACATATGTTGATTGTTAAATTTTTTATCAATTCAAGATGGTTTTCACTGCTACTTCTTGTTTTAAAAAAAATGAAAGACACAGAGTTCACACATTTTTTTTTCTGGTTACCATTGGATAATGAAGGCTAAAGATTATGGTTAACATATATTTTTTATTTACATTGACAACATTTTCATAAGTTGTATTACTTTTTTTCTGGTTTAGCTCATGAAGACAAATGGAACTTGAAAAATAAAATCACAAACAAAATAATCATTTAATAAACCTCTGTCAGTTATTATAGAATTGTGAAAATGAAATGTTAAAATGTCCATTTCACCATGACTAGTATGCCCACATGCAAATATGAATGAGATTAATATTGAATCATGCATTGAAGTTACACAAACTTATCAGGCAATGGCATGTTAGATTAAACCCTGCATATGAAATATCATGAATATCTTTAATTTGGAACAAAATGGATACCATTTTAAGCTAACACAAAATAAACATCCTCATAAATACAATTGAAAATGCGCATGAAACCAGGCTTTTCTTGCACAAACAGTTCTCCATGCACTAATGAAAAGAACTTAACACTGACAGAACTGTACTTCTAATCAAATCGTTTGAAACATTTCATGTGGAAATTTTACCACTTATTTACAGAGGAAGCAAAAACATGCCATGCATGAGGAAGTGAAACAGATTTGATTGGGGAAATCCCCTAATTGGTTACTATAAGCATTCTCCAGAAAAAAATGGCAATAAATAATTCCTTGCAGCACAAATTCATGCAATAGTGTTACATTTGCTAAAATAAAATAAAGTGAAGGAAAAGCGTTGACTACAACAATGTATTTTAAATGGTAAAAGTATGCAAGCTGAATAGTGCAGCATGAAGGCAGATTGTTCAAATTGTCAAGGCGAGTGGTTCAAATTCATCAAGGCGCCTTGTTTAGCTTGTTTAGACGAAGAAGGCAAAATAGTGAGCTATCAAAACTTCCAAAGGCACCTTGTTTAGGACGAGAAGACGAGAAACCAGCTCGAAACAAAGCAACAACAACAAATAGCAAGCACCACTGGTATCACTTTCGCGAGTTTAACAAGTTGCTTTCTTCTCTTCTTGTCCTGAAAAAGTTGCAGAGGCAAGATTTAACCTCCTGCCACCAAAATCCTGTAACTCCCATAGGGTTAATATATGTCACATCTGGTTCCCATAGCCAATGGGTTAAGAAATCACCTTCTCACTTTTTTGGCCTAACAAGCCCCCTTCAAGAGTTTTCACAAGTTGCTTTCTTGCTGCACTTATAAGCTTCTGCATAAATGCAAATCATATTATTCTACATTCTATCTAAAATGCTTCTACGGCAGGGAGAAGATTAAATGTGTGCGTGTGTGCAAAATGATATGGCATGCATGAATTTGAATAGAGTGAACATGTGACATAATTACCTGTGGTGGATTTGGAGCAGTACCCCACGTCTGCTGAATAACACATTGGTAGAAAATATGATTGTTCAGTCTCGCTGTTCAGATGTCATTTAGAACATTGATTTCTACGTTTGTTTCATTATTACTCTGATCTTGAGATATATATATACATTTTGTTAACTCAGAAACTGCAAATCCAACTTTATTGTTCCATTATTACTTGGATTTATGGGAGGACCACTGAAATATTTGAACACAGTAATGGGTCCTCCCCCCCTCCAGTTTTGTTGAAACACAACTTGAAGAACAGTCTTATAGAACATCCTTCATTATAAAACATACTGGAAAAGGATTTGAACAAAAATAAGGGGTTATTTTGTTTTCGCCATCTGACTCATGAATTTCACCTAAATAGTATCATATCACCCACTCTATAACTAGCAAAATAAAGAAGTGTTGAGAACATTGTTGAATTCAATTGTAACAATTTTGCATTCAAGATTTATACTGCAATTTGTATTACATTTTAAGATACTGTTGTAAGGACCCATTGCTGAACCATGTTTTGTTTTGTTCTTTCTACTTAAACTCTACCTTTGGTAATAACGTATTGAAGTGTATTTGTGTTTTCCCGCAAAACTGATCAACATGAATTCCAACTATTATTTTAAAAACCTAAAAGCTAACAATCAGATAAATAACAGTTATAACTTTCTTGTACTGGTCTGGCTGATAATTTGACAAAAAAGTGGTATCTGACTAAATACTTCAGTTTGATAAAAGTGATATGAAAACACATCCACTTTTATTATAATTCAAAGACTAAAAACAAAAGTGTTGGATACTTACATCTTTTTTGACGGGAAGCTCCCAGTCTTGTGACAAGCTGAAGGCAAACTTTGACAGGACGCGCAACTCGCACTTGATTTGGACCCAGCCAGGGCTCCGTAGGAATGACCACGGGTGATACCACTTCTCAACGATGTTGTCACAAGAACAGAGGGTCTCGAGCCACAAGTGTAACACTTGCTCACTAATGAAGAGGTGAAAAGGCAGTGGAAACGACAAATAAGAATATACAGGGTTCCCAACATTTCAAGAAAACAAAATTCCCTGATTTGTCCCTGATGAAGTCTCAAAATTCCATGATAATTATTTCAACTCATTTCCAGTTTCACATGTTTTCTATGTTATGGATGTTGTTTTGATATGCAACAAAATATAACAGAGTCTGACTGACTACTTTCAATTTTGGGGCCAATGAAAATTCCCTGACTTTTCCCTGATTTGAGGCATCTTTATCAAATTCCCTGACTTTTCCCTGAGTGGAGAAATGTAAAATAATTTTCCCTGATTTCCCTGATGGGCTAGGAACCCTGATATAGCAACTGATAGAAGTTAATCTGGTACCATTCTTACCCCACTTAGGCCCATTTGACAAACGATGGAGCACTGTTTCAGTGGTGCTTAGAAATTCTAGGTTTTACAGGGTCAAACGAAAAACAAATATGTTTGGGAGCAGTTCAAAATATCTCATGAACCGAATGAATTAAAGCATATACCAACTGGTAATATATACCCTAGCTAAAGAGTATATATAAGTTGGAAGGATTTGTTTTAAGTATCGCTGTGTACTAAATTGGGGACTTCTTCCAAACTTGCTAAAAAAATTTCCCTTCGAAACACACATCAACATTGATAGTAAGTCAACTCAGTGGAGCATATTATCCAACCTGGTCTAAGTTAAGTTGCAAAGAGAAAAGTATGCTTGTGACCGCAATGAATTTGAGTAAGGTGATGATACAAACTGAGCCCAATTACAAAGCAACACAACAAATTAGCCTGTTGCAGTGTTTGATAACACTTATCTGACAAATACGAGGTAACATTTGACTATAAAACATTCTCAGCAGAAATCTTGAACAATATACCTCATTCTAACATTTTATTCCTATCATGGTTTGCTTTCAATCCTTCTGTTTCTCTTTGTTTACAAATGACCATTACATTACTGCAAGCAAAATTGTGGATGATTCTGCCGTGAAAATGAGGATGAGCAGAATAGCTTACTTGAGACCAAGACAAGTGAGCGACCTGAACTTGACGTCCATCTGTGCATGTGCCAAGTCGTGGGTAAGGTTGACTGATTGGACAGACCTATAGAGGAGCTCTTCTGGTGTTAGGACTTTTCCATCTTCATCCAATCTGGGACAAGCAAACAAGACGAACACACAAAGTAGTCATCAATTGATTGATGAATAAATCAAAATCAATGATGTTGATTAGTACTAAACCTACACAACTGGATATTACATTTTCCACTTTTCACCAAATTTTAAAACATATTGTAGTTCTGTTGGAAATGATTATAATGTACTTTCACTTCTGTTAGTTTTGTCATGTGTTTGTAAATCATACCTCAATACCTATAACCGAAGCATGCAAATTACATAGGAATAATTGCTTTACACAATGTCCGTTAATGCAATATGATAAATGTTTTTGGAATTTGCAACTTTAGTTCACAAGGAATATTCCACCACTGGCATGAAATATCCACACTAATTACATTATCCAAATAAATATCTTTACAGTAAGAGACAAATACCTTTTATTTTATTACTTTATATCACTGTTACTGTAAACTCTTGCAGTTACGGCATTAACAAAAAAACACAAAACTACAGTGTTAACCAACCATATCACAGTCCATGGATATGCCTCCAGCCTCCTCCTCCTACTGTTGCTATATTGTGACAATTAGAATTATTGCATGATTATAACATAAGGTCTGTTACCACATACCTGTATGTTTTACACAGCACCAATCTTGAATAGACTGATTCAAAGTCCCTCTCAACTTCTTTTGCACTTGCCTGTTGAAAAAAAAATTAAACTTGTAAATAATATGAATTCAAATTTGAGAAATGACCCATTTTAACATATTGTTGGTGAAATTAAGCTAAATTCTGTCCATTTTATGAAGGTCAAACTGCAGACACCAGGATTAAAATCTAGGCTACAAAGTTCAAATTTACCAAAGTTTGTTTACTTGATTTCTGACCACTTGATACAGAACCAAATTTATGATTTATTTAATTTATTAGGTACAGAAGGATATTCCACTTTTATTCTGTTTTAGTTAATGACATAATCTAAATCATCTGACTTTATGAGATTAAGTTCTTCGTTCTGTGTTTTAAAATCATAATTTCAGCAGCAGAGAATGTCAAATCAGCATCATTGATTCCATGATAGCAAATGAAACCAGAGTGAAGTGGTTAAAGACTTGAAAGTTCAGAAACTACACAACAAAGTTGGTGTTTTTGGACATATAAATTACTGATAAGACTTCCTCAGCAATTGACAACCAAAAGCACATATCTAATCTCTCATTCCTAAAATTCCTTCAACAAGGCCACGCCCCCTTTGGTAGGTGGGCGGGGCATATCACAAGGCCAGCCCTGTCAAATGGGCAAAGCATGCTCATCACTTGCACAAGGCATGGAGGGCCAGACTCTGTTTGTGTGAATGGTGTCTGTTACCTTTTGTACCAGTCTGCAGTGGATTTAGCTCATTCAACAAATCAATAAATAACAGTAAGGACATTTGACAAAGTAGCTATAAATCGGCTTGATATTCCCTTGGGAGATTTTAGTTAGACTGACTCATGGACATTGTGCATTTGTTGAATTCCCAAAAGAACAAAAATAAACAAAACAATAACAAAACAAGAATGATTCATTATGTTGTGCTGCTTCATAATCTACACAATTATCTTTATACATATATACTCTGCAGGTAAATTTTAAAATGGTGTAAAGTTTGTGAAAATAATGAACATAACACAAATTCTTTATATGAAAATTCAGATATACTATCAATGTTTTGTAAACAATTTGAAGCTGGCCAGAAAAACACAAACTATTTTCTCTGAGCCCAACAGCACATAATTCCACATCGGTTTTATACAAAAACTTTTTTTTAAAGGCTCCTTAAATATGAATATAAGACTGAGCTTGCTAAATTGTCAAACATCCACTCAATACTTTCCACAAAATCCTACTATTTTTCCCTCAAAGATATTGTGAGAAGGAAAGAATTGATATAATCTGTACTTTGCAAGTGATTAAACTGTACTTCAATGACAAACCATGTATCAGGATTTCACATTAATGATACTCTCTTTATCCTGAGAGTATCCTGAGAGTATCAAGTCTACAAGTATGTACTGTCTACTCATACTACCAGTGGTTGTCACTAGAAATATCCTACTAACTCAATACCGACGACCTCCACGAATCAATGAAAAGAAAGTTCTTTTATTGACTAAAGCTGCTGCAGACATCAAAATAGAATACTGCAAAGGTGGACACAACCAGAAGTTTTGTTCTAACCCAATACTGGTGACCTCCAAGAATAACTGAAAACAATGTTCTTTTATTGACCAATCTCTTGTAAACATCAAAATAGAATACTGTAAAGGTGGTTGGATGGTGCTAAAATGAACAAGATGGAGCTTCCTGTACAGTATAGGAACTTAGTGGCAAACTGTGGCAAAACTGTGCCAGTCAATGGCAGTGATGATGGTGATGGTGATGGTGATGAAGATGAAGATGAAGATGATGAAGATGAAGATAATGATGGTGATGAGGAAGATGATGAAGATGATGATGATAATGATAATAATGATGAAGATGGTTATGATGAAGATGGTGATGGTGATGGTGATGGTGATGGTGATGTGATGTGGTGGTGATGTTGTTGTTGTAGTGGTTGTTTTGATAATGAGGATGATGATGAATGATGATGATGATGATGATGATAAAGATGGTGACACAGATGGTGATCTGGAGTTAATGTCGTTGTTGTGGTGGTGGTTGTGTTGTTTGGTGATGATGATGAAGATTATGATAAAGATGGTGATGGTGAGGTTATGTTGTGGTGGTGATGTTGTTGTTGTAGTGGTTGTTTGGTGATGATAATGATGATGAAATTAATGATGATGAAGATGGTGATGGAGATGGTGATGATGATGATAAAGGTGATCTGGGGGTAATGTTGCTCTTGTGGTGGTGGTGCTGTTACTATTGCAGTGGTTGTGTTGGTTTGTTGGTGATGGTGGTGATGATGATGCTGATGCTGATGATGGTGATAGTGATGATGATGATGATGATGCTTGTGTTGATGTTGATGATGA
>JZLH01S0065974.1:0-17803 GCA_001188425.1 Eucidaris tribuloides | reverse complement strand
ACTGTATCCAAGGTATCCAACTCTTAATCTCTACTCTTTGTAATCCAATCCTGTGGTTAGTGCATTTTATGCTGTAGGTCAGGCAGAAATCTGATAGTGATTCGTCAAAATTGAGCTTTTTTTTTAGTGTCTTGTCGATGTCTCGGCCTACGAGACCGAGACATTTCCGTCGAGACCGAGACCGAGACGAGACAATTAGCGTTCGAGACCGAGACGAGACACGAGACACCCAAACACTGTCTCGAGACATGTCTCGAGACCGAGACACGTCTCGAGACACCCAACACTGGTAAATGCAGTAAATAGTCGAGTTGGGTTGCAAAAGTTGATTCTAAGGTTTTGATATTATATAAAAGTACATACACTCATCTTTCACCTGTCAAAATTTGAGGACCAGAAGCAATCCAGAAGTATGATTTTTCTTGAATTGAATTTAAATATGTTTTTGCGGGAGCTTGAGCATTTAGCCAAATTTGAACTTCACATCGTGAGATTAACCATAATGTAATACTGAATACAATTGGTTGTTTTCCAATGTTGTCAAGTCCCCTTGTAATAATTTTGGTATCACCACAAAGCTACTTTTATGAACTTTACATTGATGGTGATTGTAAGAGCCAGAAAGGATTGTTAATCCACAGTTCCCTTTTGGAAAGTGATTAATTTTACCAAACTTTCTGTGGAACAGTCGTCAAAAGCCTACTATTTGGCATGAATGAGCACTTTCTTTGCAGCTGTTTTTCTCCACTTTCCTGAGAATGGCTTGGGTGATAGTCCAAATTTGTGAGCAGGATTTTAAATGGGTTTGCTTTGTCCATCTTAGACAAATTATACATCATTTTATAGCTTAGAATCTCGACTTTAAGACTTTATTAAAAACACAATTTCTTATTTTTCCGACTTTTGGTGTGTTTTGTGGTGACAAGTCACATATTACTTCATATCCATTGTTTGTCATTCATCTATAGTGCTTTGGCAAACACGCATCCACAGTACACTGTTATGAAAGCAGAGCTTCTGTCGCGGCACTTGGACGAAATGCACGCTCAAGCCGTTGACCATCGATACGCACATGAGTACGGGGAGACCACCCTGGCCAAAATTCCAAGTGAAGAAGCGGCAATTCACGCACTCAATAATGCAAAATCCTCCAAATTAACAACACCCGACTCTGTCAGTGGCACTCATGAACCTACAAGGACTAAAGACGAATACCAACTTGGTGAAAGGCATCCTGTGAAAGGGCAAGCAATTAATGATGATGGACAAGTTAAGACAGTCAATAAGGAGTCAGTTGTGACTGTCAAGAAAGTAGCGCGATCATCTGTGGACCATCAAACAGGACCAAAGACAAGAGTAGATGCCCAAACGGTATCAAAGGTGCTGCAGAGAGAAAGTACTACAAAGAGGTAAGAATGGCTTTCTTTAGAAATTGTGTTAGTAGGCCTACTACTAATTCTACCAATATTTTGTGAATTGTAACTGTAAATATGTTTGAATAAGAGAATATTTTGTATCTTAACCAGATTGTTGATTACTACAGTACTTTCAGCACAGAGAGTATTCAGAATCAGTGTACATTTTTTTTTTCAGGCATATGATCAGATACAAAAAGTGAATATTGGGACCTTCATGTTATAGTGCTGTCAAAAGTCACTTTCTCAAATTTAAAAGGTTAATTTGAGGTCATATATTAAAAACACAGGCTAACATTGTGGAGCTTCAAATTAAAAAATTGTCAAACTTTACTATCTGAGCTTCAAAGTAGTGCTTGAATGGACAAATAAACACCCTAGAATACAAAAGTTTGGAAATTTATGTTGCCACTGGCAAGATATGAATGAATAAACAATTATTACTCGGGGGGGGGGGGTAGGGGGGGAGTACGAAAATAGCCTAGATCTACACACAGTAAGTCTATGGGAGGAAATAGGCAGGTAATTTTCACTTTTTTAAAGCACTAAATAATCATTTTGAAATACAGTTTTTTCAGGGCTTCATTTTTAGGCCTTATCAAAGACACTTGGAACATGGAGGATTGTGTAGCTCACATTTTTTTAAACTGTGGTCATTGTTACGCTGTGGCTTTAAAGTTAGCCTGCAAGTGAAGATTCTCTTTTGAAAAGTAAACATAGATGTTTTTGCAACCAAACAATCTAGTATTGTAATTTCATATTTGATTAAAGCTTGCATGCATACAAATGACATATGCTACTTACAATTTTCAGATTTTGTTCCACTTGTGTTCTTCATACAATTCTGAAAACAAGATAAACAATTAGGTAGTTCAACAGTAAAGGGTATAAAAATGTTACGCTGACTCCAAAAATTGACATCATTTTCACAGTCACCTTTTTTTCCCTGTAGTTTCGTGCACAGACCATTTAGATAAAAAAAAAAGAAGATTTAATTTGAAATAGAGCATGAACTCAAAAAAAAAAATCTTTCTTTACAATTTTCCCATGTTACATTCATAACGGGAGGGAAAAATGTTGTCACAAATTCTTTAGTACTCTTTTTGAACATTACATATGACATTTGTATGGGAAAATTTGAAAATGAAATCTAATACGCTGTTATAATTTTTTTGCTGAAGTTTTCTTGAGAGACTCAATGATTTATCCCATTTCAGTGTTATTAGGACAATGTAGGTAGTCTTAAGTTTCCATCACAAGATCATTCCAAAAATTTTCCCTTACCATGTGATTGCTCCATTTTGATATTGCCATAAGTAGGCAAAACACCATCTGGCTACTGTCATTGTAACAATTATAACTCACACAAGTCCTGCTAATTGATGAATGTCTGTTTTCAGCACCAGTTTGGCAGACCGTGCAGCCACCCTCATCCAGGCCCAGTGGCGAGGCTACTCCATCCGTCACAGCATCGAGGTGGGCACCAAGCAGTGGCTGGCTGCCCTCAGGATCCAGGCAGTCTGGAGAGGTCACAGGGTCAGACGACAGCTGCGAGATGCCCGCGAGGCGCTGCGACTCAGTCGTCATGACGATGATCATCTGGATGATGGCGAGTTTGGCGAGATTGATTTGGACTCGTTTGATTTTAATGAGGTTTGTGAACTATTTTCACTTTTTTATGCTGTCTTTCCATTTGTGACCTGTCATGGACAAATCACAGAGTCGTCAAAATTTGTGATCCTGTATTCTGAATATAATGGATGATTTGTGGATAGAGTGATGTTTGTAAACTAAACTCATGTGTGGCAGGTTAGTGTTGGTTGATGACTTTGCATAAGCTCGAAAAAGAATTAATTGTCTTGCTTTTTGAAAGAAGAAAAATACACAAACAAATCAAGTCCGCGTCTATTCCAACTCCCTGATTTATCTAGATAGATTTACAACATGTGCTACATACTATATGCAGGGATATAAAGGGGTGGAGAGATTAATTAGTCAAAGCCATGTGGCATACATCTGAGAATTAATAAAATTACTTGAAAGAGAACTTTATGAAGGCCACAAGACCTTGTAAATGAAGTCTCAGAAAAGCATATCACATATTTCAAGCACAATTAATGTACCTGATACTTCACAAAGCAATAAGCAAGGATCACGTTTCAGGGAGATCAAAAATACATTAGCAAAAAAATATTTTTGTAAGAAATATATTTCGAGTGACTTTTTAAAAAATAATCTTGAATTAGAATAAAAACAAATAGTACTTTGTAATAAATTCCAAACATTTTCGAGTTACATCAGTTAGATTTTTTTAAGCAAAAGTTGAAACATCTCAGATATACACCATTATAAACCACTATTTTTTTTTAATGTTTCTAGGAAAATCTAGAGAAGGGATGGATGCCGGCCGAGAAGCCCTCCCTCGTTTCCAAGTATCCACCCCTCCCTCCCACGAACCCCGCCCCAAGAGGTCACACCACCGCCCCCATCCACAAACCCACCCCACCCACCACCACCAAGCCCCCTTCTCCGGAGAAGCATCAACCACGCCCACCCCGCCAGGCCTGGAGGGGAGCCGACTCCCCCTTCAGCAACACGCCACCGGACGACAACAGACGGCAGGGGGGAACGCCCCCAGAGCTCAGGGGAGGGTTACCGATGGGTAAGCCTCCCCTGCCCCCCACCACCCCGTCCAGCCTGTGCAGTGCCGAGCTTATCAGCATGGGGACACCGAGGACGCAGAGGTCGGCAAGACAGGACCAACTCACAGAGGAGTGGTGAGAAATTTCTTTAGTCATATTAAGATAATTGTATCCCCCGAACTCTGTTCGGAGGATACTATGGATTTGGCCTCGTCGCGCCGCCTCCGCCGCCACCTCCGCCGCCGCAGAGATTTCCTTGCGAGCGCTCTACCAGCTGCATTTCTTCTCCGATCATCTTCAAATTTGGTATGAAGGTGTATTATGGTAAAGCGAAGACGCCTATTGTTTTTGGTGGTGGCGCCCTCGCTTTGTCCGTCTTTGTACACAAAAAGGTACATTTTTCAAGGTCTGCTTGTGTGCCTGATACTGGCCACATTTCTTGACGGATTTTTTTCAAATTTGGTGTGTAAGTGTATCATAGTCAACTCTAGACACCTATAACTTTTAGTGATGCTGCCCCCAATGTTCTGCCTTTTACAGGGTCAAAGGTCAACCTGATAGGTCTAAATTTGCAAAAATGCTTATTTTTCAATTATTTTGTTGTTACCCAACGGATTTTATTCAAACTTGCTGTATAGGTGTATGGGTGGTCATTCTACATGTAGGCCACATTAGTGTTCGGTGACGGCGCCCTCAGTGTACCGACTTGGGTGCCATGTCACATTACTTGTATATGATCTATCGGCCACATTTCTTGTCCGATTTTATTCAAACTTGCTTTGGAGGTTTATTGGGGGGAGGGGTGGTGTCATTTTGCGTAACAGTAGTTTTCAGTGACAGCGCCCTCATTGTTCTGACTTTTATAGGATGCCATGTCATATTTCTAATTTATCTAAATGGGGGGTGAAGGGACGGGTTCGGGGGATACATGTGCTCGAAGGGTCCCGCCCCCCGCCTGTTATATCAGTGTTCTTTATAATGAGAGTGTATTGTACTATATTTTTGCTGCCTTTGTTCCAAAATTGTTGGTTCATAGACTGGTATTCACCCATAGCATTAGGTTTATCATTTTTTTTTTCACAGCGTTTTGTCATGTTGGATTTTCTGACTTTGGTAAATGTATCATCTTTGTTTTAATGTTACCAGGGGATTCAAGGATAGCATGACAGCTGAACTCATGATGAAAAGAGCAAAGAAGATGGGACAGTTGAAAGGAAAGAAGAAGAACTTAGGTAAGTAGGTCATGGCAGGACAATTGACCTTTTGACTCACATTGCTGGATCAATTTTTGTCTGTTCAGGGTTCCCAACTAGTCTAGTCCAACTAGGGGAAAACCTGGAAAATGACTTCCCATTTTTTCCAGTCAGGGAAAAATCAAGAAAATTTGTTTGTCCAGTGATATTACTTTCTCACCTGGTGTCCGTGGTATGGACACCAGGTGAGAAAGTAATAGGATAAAGCAAAAAATAGATCAAAATGATGAATTTTTAACTTTAATCCGTAAGAAATTTGGGGATTTTGTTTCCGCGAAATGCTGGCAACCCTGCCGTCATCCATAGTTCATACTTCATCTTTCGTTGTTCATCAAATGTAAACTTGTTTATCTTCTTCTTTAAAATGTATGATTAAAATTAGAGCAAACATGACAGCAAGGTAATTAGGTAATTTTCAAACATCTTCTTCTCTAGATCCAGAACGTAGTGTGGAGTAAGTTATGCTTTCAATGTAGACTGAATTTACACTTCCTTTCATATCTACAAGTATTGCAGGTAGCATCATCACTCGTGTCTATGTTTTTTGTGTGATTTTTTTGCCCTCTGTTTCTCAAGATTAATGGTGATAAGTCACTTATGTATTTACTCTAATGACTTACTGTAAAGCTAGAAATTGTCATGAGCATTTGGCTTTGCGAGACGGCTGTTAGATCCTATCCATGAAAGTTTCACATCGCAGAAGTTTAGTGTTATGCAGTACTCTGCTTCTAAACCCTTCATGAAGTGCTTTGTGGAATCCAGATTGAATCCAGATCAAAAGATTGCCAGAGGCATCCAAGAATGTGTTAAATTTTTAATTATTTTTTTAAAAACAAAATGAACATAACAACTTGACAACAAAAGTTGCAACTTGAATTTCTTGAAGGTGCTTGATTTTTTTACATGTTAACATGCCAAAGTCGCAAATATGCACCCGACAATATATGAAATCCAGGGAGCTGTAATTTCCATTGCATGTTAAGAGTTAAACAAACGTCTTGCATATCAAGTGGGTGTTGGTACATCTGATTTTATATGATATATGGTGGGAGATGTTTATTCTAGGGTCAGGAAGTATGATCGTAACTGTCACTTTTTGTTTGCTTTTTCTCAGATCCAATCCAGAGATACCAAAAGATACAGAAGGCCCAGCAGTCAACCACAGCACGACCTGTTCAGATGGCAAGCAAGAAGGGAGTCCAGAGAAAAGACTACTTTCAAGGTAAGACGTTAATTGTTTTTATGGTTGACTAGTGAAATAAACTGCCTTATCAAATTATTTCCTCAATGGCATATGTCCATTCCAAAAAGTGTGTGTAGAACAGGAGATATGGATGGGGGAGGGATGATTTAAGTGACATAGAGAGATTTCTCACAAAGCAGGGGGTTGGGGAATTTTGAATAAAGTAGACCTCTAAAAATTATTACTATTGTTTTTTATTTGTCATCATTAGAGATGAATGGGGTGTAAAACTGAACCTAATCAGTATCTATACCCATAGGCATCCAGGCCCATATGTTACCACAACACAAGGTTTTCATCCTTCTCTTTAGAATTATGATGTCAAGCCAATATTGTCTGTATTTTCATCACTGTGAACACTGCAATTATGTTTTGATATCCTGTTATGATTTACAATCATTTGAATTTGATTCAAATTCATGAATACTCACATTACCCCCTCATTTGTGTTTGTTTTTTTATAGCTCGCGAGGAAGAGGTAGAACGAAAAGCCAAGGGTAAAGCTGAGGAAAGTGAGCAGAAGAAGAACAGGGTATTTGAGTAAGTTCAAGCGTACAAATTAAAGTGAATTTCAGGCTGATAGCAAGTTGCTTTGAATAGAAACCAAAAAGTCAGGGAAACATATCAGTGAAAATTTGAGAAATAAGGGAAATATTAGTAAAGTTGTTTTCCTTGAAAATCGTTTTGCCATTTACAAAGTTGGCAACAGTGTTCACAGGTATCCCTCTATTTATTTTGTATACAAAATGTTAACAAATATTCATTTTTAAGCATCATCCGGCCGAAGGGCCCGATGAGCTTATGCCATGGCGTGGCGTCCGGCGTCCGTCCGTCCTTCCGTCCGTCTTCCGCTCCGTCCGTTCCGTCCGTCCGTCCGTGCGTCCGTCCACAGTTTTGAAAATGCATTCTACTTTCGTTCATTTCTCACACCGATTTTGATTCTGATTTGTTTCAATATGATAGGGCTAGGTGGGGATTTAAAAACTTCTATCACAGAATCGTGAAATTCGTTATATTTTTTAATTTATGCAAATTTATTCGAAAAATCACAAAAAATGCTCTTCTCCTTCATTTTCTCACCGATTTTGATTTGATTGCTTTATTTGGTAGGGCTGAGTTATGCACATTAAACTTGTACGCAGAATTTTGAAATATACTCCATTGATTAATTATGCGTAATTTATGCAAATTTATCCCCCAAATAACCAAAATTGCTTCTTTTCCCACATTCTTGACCGATTTTCATTCTGTTTGTTTGATCTGATAGGGCTAGGTGGGGGCTTCAAGACTTCTGCACAAAATTTTGAAATTAATCAATTATGCAAATTTAAAATTAATCAATTATGCAAATTTATGCAAATTTTTTCGAAATCACAAAAAATGCTTCTTCCTCCTTCATTTCTCAACCAATTTTAATTGTGATTATTTTATTTGGTAGGGCTGAGTTATGCACATTTAACTTATACACAGAATTTTGAAATTATACTCCATTAATTAATTATGTAATTTACAAAATTAATCCAAAAATAACAAAAATTGCTTCTTCTCTCACATTTTCTTGACCGATTTTCATTCTGTTTGTTTGATCTGATAGGGCTAGGTGGGGGGCTTTCAAGACTTCTACACAAAATTGTGAAATTAATCATTATGCAAATTTATGCAAATTTATTCAAAATCACAAATAAAATTTTAAAAATGCTTCTTCTCATTCATTTCTCAACCAATTTTGATTTAGTTTGCTTTATCTGGTAGAGCTAAGCTTGGTACACTAAACTTCTACCCAGAATTTTTAACTGTTGCTCCATTAATTAATTATGGTAATTTATGCAAATTTTATTCCAAAAATAACAAATTTATTTCAGTTCTTATTCATATCAAGTACCTATTAATTTGGTTCCACTTCAAATGTGCTTTTCCCAACAACAAAAATCAGTATGGAGCCCCGGAAGGGATCCGGGATGCAATTCATATATAATTCATGTAGTTATTATTATTTTTTTTTATATTATTATTTTTTTTTTTTTTCATGTCCCTTCCAGGGCATGAAACTAATATTTTTCTCACTCGAATTTTTTATATTCATGTTCCTTCCGGGACATCAAATTTAATCTTTTCACCAGTATAAAATTGTACCACATGAAATTTCGGATATATGAATGTTGCGAGATGCCGGATGAGCGCTACGTCATTGACGTTTTCTAGTCTTTGAAGAAACCTTGTATTCATTTCTGTACTTTCATGTATAGTGCCATAACTAACACTTCACGTACACAATTTCCTTTATGAAGTAAAGTGCATTTAGGCATAAACATTCGAAAAAATGAAAATTGAGTGAAATTTTGATTTGATTACCACACCGATAACTACCCTTTTAGGACACTTACACCCTTGGTAATTGTCCTCGAGGGGGTGGGTAGTTGTCTAGGTAAAAGGGGGGGGTAAGTAATTGTCCTAGGGGATAGTTGTCTGGAGGGGGGGGTAATTGTTCTAGGGAGTTAGTTGCTGGGGGGGAGGGGTAATCATCATAGCATAGGGGGTAAGCATCCAGGTGGTAGTTGTCGTAGGGGATTAATCAATGTGGGAGGGTGGGGGTAGTTGTCCTAGGGGTTAGTTGTCTTATAGGGTAATTGTTTGGGTGTACTTAATCTGAATAGTAGATGTATTATAGCCATTTTTTTACATCCTTTTCCCAGATGGGTCCATTCCCAGGCTGACAGTTATGACGTGTCTGACTCGCGAATCAACTCACGCAGACTGCGTAATGGGCAGTCAAGCAGTGAACCAAACCTTCCCCTCATGAGCCCTGACGTAGTGCAAGGGTCAAGGGTCAACCTTGTGGTGAGTCTATGGTTTGATTTGATTTGATTGGATTGGATTTGATATATTCCCATTATGAGCATATTTGCTGAACAAGAACCAATAAAAGGACAAATGTAGTGTACATAAAATCATAAATACATGAGCAGAAATACAAACATAGATACCCACATGCATGCCATTGAGACATAACAATTACAAACAAAACCAGGTTGAACTAATCTTGGTACATAACAATTATTAAAGAAATAAACTCAATCAAATTGAACCACAGAAATAAATAAATTAGTTCATATGTCAGATGCACATGGAAGATCCTCTGAAAAGTTAAGTTTGTATGTTGAGGATCTCTCAAAAACAAAATCAAGTAATTATTAATTGAAGGATGTGAATTAACAGCAAATAAAAAGAAAAACATATGTACTACCTTATTTAAGTTTTACCCTAAAAACTGAATAATTACAATATTCAGAGCACAGGGTGCCTTTGAGATAGCATTTGAAGACTCAAATAATGGTAGTGTACTGTACTGCAGTCGATCAGACACAGTACAAATGGGAGATGTAGAGAAAAGCACACAAAGATCTGTGTATCAATATGACAATTAATCAAAGCGATGTAATTTTATTGATTGTGGATGTCAGATGGCAGGCAAAGTTGCAACCATAACAATGAAAACAATAATTGGTTGCAAATCCAAACTCACACATCATCTGTTTTTAGTTCAAACAAAGATTTTCTGTGACAACCCACAGAAAAGTTGTTTCTTTATTTTTACGCCTCCATGATAAAATGATTTCAGAGTCATCATGTTTTCAGGTTTCCTGAACTTGAAGTTGGATTTGTCTAGGGTGGGCAAGCCACTCTCTGGCTGTTGCCTCATCATTTAGTAATTGCTCTGACATGTTCGATTTATCACAGAGTCCCAACACCCTTGAAGTCCAGTCGGTGGAGAGCGCCAGCATTGTTGGAACATCCAGGGGGCGTATCCACTCATTTTCATCCCCAGAAGGTAAGTACACATAATTGTACCCCCACCAAAAAAGTTTGAAGGCGGAATATAGGAATAAGCATGTTGTCGGGTGGTCGGTTCGTTGCAATCTTACGGATAGAAGTACTTCCTCATTTTTTAGCAGTACTTATAAAATTTGGCACACGCATTGGTCTTGGGGTGAAGATGTGCAAGGTACCTTTAAACGTGTAAAAACTGCATTGCCATGGTAACAGCACATTACGGCAATAAATCAGGAAAATATTGCGGATAAAACTACTTTCTCAATTTTTGTTCAATGCTCGTGAAATTTGGCTCACATATTGGTCTTGGGATGAAGATGTGCAAAGACACATGTGAAAATGTTGGAAACTGCATTGCCCTGGACCAAATACTTTAGTTAAATATCAAGTTAAAAAAGGGAATGTTTCTGCTTAACTGTAGTGATGTGCACCTGAACTATTGCCAACAATAGATTCATATAAACTAATGGTAAAGTATTAAAACTGTTCTCCAGCACTTCAAGTTGACAGATAACCCTGTAGCCAATAGTATTATACACTTTAAATCGAAAACAAAATCTAAGAAAGTTATAATAAACCTAAGAAATGTACAAATTAAAGTTGTCAATGGCATGCATCTAATATATCCTTATCTCTTGTGCTTGTGACAATCACTTCAGTCTTTTAACCCCATCTTAACCCATTGCTTCCAAGATTCTCTATTTCTCATTGAGTACAGACACGATACATTTGGTTCCCGTAGCCAGTGGGGTAAAAAATGCAAACAAATTGTCATACCCATGGGCAAAGGCCTTTACCACTATACTATGTCTATGGTGCTAAGGCCCTTTTCCATGCTAACAACAAAAAAGAAAGAATTAAAAAGAAAAATCAATGTATTCATTACTTGTAGATACCAAGAGCTTAGTTATCTAATGTTTGAATTTAAATTTCATGTTTTTGTTTTTGTTTTCTTCAGGTGATCGAGTTCCATTCCCACCAATCAAGACTAGTTCTGCCCCTAGTAGTCGCACCAGGCAGGGAATGGTAGCCCGTGGGGATGGAGGAGGGGGTCCTGGTGGGGTGGCATGGGGGAGTGACAGTAGCCGGGGGAGGGACAAAATTAGTAGGTGATACCCCACAACATTAGAAGCAGAGTGTAATTTTTACTATATACGCTGAATATTTTGTGGTGATTTTATTATTGTGAAGTTTTCGACTACGTACGTATGTAGACTTGGAGACTCCTGCATTGTCTGACGCATGAGGCAGTCAGCTTCCTCCAGCTTTCTCCATCTTCGGCTAGTTCGCCGATGTCTTTCCACTTCATGAGGTTGCCTTGGAGATCTTGCTGAAGCCTTAGTTGTCAGTTCATTTTGTGACAACCTCTATGTCTTCTCCCCTGGGGGGGGTCCACCATAGGGCCTGATTAGCAAGGCGGGTAGATGGAAGAAAGAAAAGTCCTGACTATTTAAGGCGTCTTTGGCAGATTAAATCAGATAACGGGTTGTTTTGTCCTTTTTTATTCTTTGTTGGTAACAACTAAACAACCACAAATATTCCACTTCCTAATACACCTGAACAAAGTGAAGGAAAGCGTAACAGATTTGCAGAAAATAACCCTCCCAAATGATCTGGATTGAAGCAAATTGTGAAAAAATGTATGTACTTGAAATATATGGTGTATTCATCCATCATATCTGGGGTGATCGGCCTGTGGCTGTAAGGTTTGTGCATTAGCATGTATCTTGTACGTGTGAACACGTGCAAAAATACATTAGGATACACTGTACATGGCGAAATTTCCAGCGTCGGTTAACACATTTTCTATCTTAAAAGCTGCAGTCTTTTCTTCAGTGAGAGGAATTCCAAACTGTAGGTCTGGCTTGTACACAACACAACAACAGTCAAACCAAATCAGTTTATATTCCTATTTTAAGTGTGGTTAAAACATCATTACTGGTACAAAAGGGTGACATTTGTTATTGGGTTTCTAGCTGACAGGAACGTGGTACTCTAGGGTACTACATTGTGTAGTGCCCTCTTGTGTCCATGACCATTAGAAGTAAGGTTTTATAGTAATAGTGTTGGTGTTGCACTGCTAAACAACATACAAACATAAACTGGCAAAAAGTCAAATTGAACTGATGTAGAAGTTGTTATATAATACCTTTGTTGTAACATCAGACCAGTTAACAAAACATTTTGAACAATAAGAGTTTTGTAACAGTGAAACCACTCTAAAAAATAACTTTTAGACAGCTTTGTACTATGCTGAAGAAAAATTCAACAAAAATGGTAAATTTCTAGTTGGTAGCTCAGGTTACCATTTATGTCATTATATTTCTGTGAAATGTTTTTTTCTGTGCATCCCTACAAGGTTTGGCTTCTATATGTGTACAAGGATACAAGAATCCTACATGTCTATTTGATCAATGGGTGAAATACACAGACTGTCTGTGTATGTGTCAAAAGCCTTGTGGCCCACAGGCAACATGAAGCCATGAAGCACTACAGAGAAGTCCGTGAAGCCTCTTGTTATTTATGATCAATGTTTTAGAATGGTATATGGTAATAACAAATAATGATGAATTGTGTAAGGATTCATTTGATCATTGTACTTCAGACCAATCCGGTTTGAAGAACACTGTACTGCTCTGTCCACCATGTCTGGGGGCATCCAGGAGCTTAACAAAAGATGACACGGTATTTCATGTTTGCAGTTGTTAGTGAACTAAGGCACTGCATAAATTAAAATAACCATCTTTTGTCATGCTCTTGGATGGCCCCCACCTATGGTGTACAGTGTTCTTCACACCGGATCGGTCTACTGTATAAACAAACATGAAAATTTATACATTTATATATATACGTGAAGTATATGGCGTATACAGTACACTAGTAGATAGAGTTAATGTATGTACTTGTATAATTAATCATAGTACTTCAGTGCCGTCCATGAAGTCTTTCGCTATTCATGATAAATATTTAGTAATGAGAAATAATGATTATAAACTATTTAATGTTCATGTGATAATTGAAATATTGGACCAAAGTAACAGTCTAAATTTACTTGTTCAGTCAAAATACTTAAATTGGTGCATTTGTGAAGACTTTGCTATTTATGATGAATGTTATTTTGAGAATGGTATAAGGAATAATAATCAATTGTTTAACATTTATTGGACCATTTTACTTTTAGTACTATACTATAAATAACAGTTGTAAATGTTAAATGGAACAAACAAAATATTTCAGTGCCATCCATGAAGCTGCCCTTTGCTATTTATGATAACTTTTATTTTTAGAATGGTATAAATACTAATAATAACATTCCTTGGACCGTTTTACTGTAGTACATGTACTACTATTTATAACAGTTGTATATGTTAACTGGAACACAAGAAAATACTTAAGTGTCGTCAGTGAAGCCTTTTGATATTTATGGTAAATATATTTAGAATGGTACGGTAATATTGAAAAAGAAAAAAACTAAATTGTGTAATATTCATTTGATAATTTTATTTTATAAGTTTGTGTATGTTTACTTGAACAAATTGAAATACTTCAGTGTTGTCTGTGAAGCTGTATAGTATTTATAATAACTGTTTGAAGAATAGTATGCTAAAACCAAGGGATGGAGTCGAGGCTAACTGTTCCGAGTCACAAGGCCGCTGGAAAAATATTGTTCCCATAAACTTTGTACATTTGACTCGGTCCGAGGCCAATGCCAAGGCCGGCAAAATCTGGCCCCGAGGCCTGCCTTGACTCCATCCCTCCTAAAAGCAAATAATAATGAACTGTTTAACAGTCTACTTGTACAATAAAAAAAAACCTACTTCAGTGCCGTCCATGAAACCTTTTGCTATGCATGATAACTGTTTTAGAATGGTATGGAAATGACAAATAATGTCAAATTGTTTAACATTCTTAACACAATGGAGACAATTTGATTTCACTATAACACACATTTTCCATAGACCCCAACATGAGTTAACTTGTACTTAGTCTCCAACAGGTTAATGAATGAAAGGTGTGCAGAGGTTTGTTGTTTATCTTTGTATTAGCAAATTAATGATAAATTAGACCACACGTTTGATCTATATTCTAATATCTCACTCTTTTTTTCTGAGTCATTAAAAATATAAAAAAAGATCAAGCATGTGATCTATTTTATCATTAACTTGATAATACAGAGATAACTAGAAAACTTGCTTGGCATATTTTCAAACATTCATTGGATCATATCTCGATAGTACTACCTGTATCATGGTAACAGTCAGTCTGTATTTACCGTAGCTGTACAGTAAAAATGTCATTGAAATGTTTACAAAATGTTTAGTAAACACCCTTTCTCACTCCTAGCCCACAATCATGCCAGCATGTGCGTGTCTTCGCCTGGTGGCCTCAGATATGTGGCTCCGGTTATCCGTGATTTGCCTCTGTGATTCTCTTTTTTGTCATGTTTTACGTACTTGCACAGATATTAAAGGGCAGTGACATGATAGGAAGAAATTTAAAAAATGCCTCTAGAACCAAGCTGGTTGAAAAATATACAATGGATACACCAGCTGGAGTGTACCTCCTGGCTGGAAGGACTTTTCTTGGATTTGTTTTACGTAAGCCAAATCAAGCATGAACATACTAGCATTTTGTTTCTCTCGAGCCCTGAGAGAATTAGCTGCCATAGATGTGTCTGTCATAAGGCATACTGACGACAGTTACTGTAGAACGAGTCAACTTTTGACTACAAAATTTTCACAGTAGAATCTTTTTACAGTTTACTTGATTCCAGAATACATGTAATTTCACCCCAAGTTGAAAACCACCCCCAATCATGTCACTTACCTTTAACTATTAGTTGATGCTGGACAACCATGCAAGTAAAGGTTATATCTTGTAAACATATAGTCCCTTACATCTGTCTGCTGTCTCCTCTTAGTGAACGTTAGATTTGATGAGAGAGGGCGTGCTTCAGTGGAAGTATTGTTCTATGACAGAAGTAAATGTTCAAAGAAAAGTAAACCTAGTTTTTTTTTAGATTTGTTTTATTCGAGAAATAAGAACTGTTTTGAAACAATCATTCATACCTGAATTAATGAGATAATTTGGATTTAATTCATCAAAGTACATTTTCTTTATTGCCAATGTGTTATAAACGTAACAGAACCAATACATGTATATTTACAGTCACTAGTGTTATGAGACAAAAGGCATCACCCTCAATCATTACTTGTGATTTTTTTTTTATTTTCCCATGTTCATTGATATGTTTATTCCCATAATAGTTGACATTGCTGTGAACTTCTATACACTGGAACTTGTTCTGTAAGTATCTGTGAGTGTATTTGTTTTGTATATATGGAAATAAATATATATCTAAATATATACATGTATATCAAGCTATATGTCAATTTTTTCATACCGTAATTAAGAATGGAAAAAATTGTTAAGGGAAATCTACGTCTTCGTGTCTCTCCACCACAAAGTGGAGCTGTCTCAGTGCACCCCCCCCCCTCAATACTGAAGAAATTAGGGTTGGCAGAACTATTGGGGGGGGAGGGACCATAAATAAGAAAAAAAAATGAATAAATGAATTAAAATGAAAAAAATAAACATCTGGCATAGTGATAATATCTGCAAGTGCCCTATTCCATTTCTCTTAATGTTGATTTTGCCCCACAAATGTACATATTCCCCCCCCCCCCAACCGTGTGTAAACCTATGGGTATCAGTATATCGTGATAATTGAGCAATACCCAATAAATATGTAGAATGAAAACTGGAAAAGAAGGATGTTTGTACTTGTGATTTTGAAGATGTGTTCTGTTGATGTATTGTTGGTTTTGAATGTTTTGTGGCATATTGGGACAGCACCCCACGGAGGACTACTCCCCCTGAGGAAAACTCAATTTTTTTAACTGGAAGCATTGTTGAAATCCGTCGGGGGGGGGGGGGGGGTGGTCCTTGAGGGAGTTGTCTTCTTGGGGAGTTGTTCGTCAGGGGAGCTGTCAGGTGGGGGTTGTCCCCTTTAGAGGACTTGTCTTACGGTACCGGGGGGGGGGGGGAGTTCTCTACGTGGGGGAGTTGTCCTTAGGAGGAGTTGTCCTTCAGAGAGATGTCAGGTGAGTAGTTTTTCCCGAGGGGTAGTTGTCCTGGAACCGTTGTTTTGGATGTGAACAGTGTGAATGCATGTGTATATGCTGCAACTGTTCGGACTGTGATAGTTAAAGACGCTATACGTAACACTGTGGAGAGACTCGGTTTAAATATTGTCGAACTTTGCTATCTTGACATATTCTGACAGTGTTTGCATGGACAATAAATACCCTGAAAAACAAAAGAGATCGGAACAGTTATGCTGTCATAGTACATTATAGGTGCAGATACGAAATTGGCGCATTATTTATTCTCAAGCCGATAGAATATTCTGCACACATCAGCAGTCTAGGGGGAAAGTGAATGGTATTTCAATGATTTTCACTTTTTCAAAGCAGCTTAATGATCGTTTTAATCTTCATATTTGTCAGGGCTTCATTTTTAGACCGTATCAGAGACACTGGTAGCATGGGGAATCATGTAGCTCAGATTTTTAAACTGGAAACGTTGTTATACAATGCCTTTAATTTATTGTGATAATGATGAATACAAAAAAACATGTAAAATACCAGGCCAAACGTGAAAAATTAATGGTGTAAAAAAAATCCACTTTTACTGTACACCAAGAGAGAAGGTTTTCTTGAGGTCCCTTCATCTTTTGTGCTTAACCGTTCAAAGTGAATGAAAAGGGATAGTGTTCATGAGTTGGAATAAAACTCTGCTTGAGCACAGGTCAACTTGTAATTTTGAATAGGTCCTGAATGAAGAAAGTATCATATATATTTTTTGCGAGAATGAATGACTAGGCCATAACGTCTACTTTATTATTTTTATGCATCCAGCAGCAAGCAATGCAGATCAAGGCATTATGTTCATAAGCTGTGGTCCACATGAACGAAATGAACGTCTATCAACCCTAGCTATAACAAAATGTGTATAAATAAATCCCATACTAACAGTTTTCCTGTAAATACAGAAACGATGAGGGCAGCAGACATGGACACCAACACATGATTTATGGACACAGATAATAAACACAACAAAAAGTAACTACCCCCCTTTTAAAAATACTATAACTTTATAACAGAACGATTGTGAGCAAAATAATTTGGTAAGGGTGTTTCTGCACTAATAGACTAGATACTTCTTGAAAATATGCTTGATCCGTCGAGTCATGCATGAGTGAGCACATATTAAAGGCAAAAATGTCACTTTTCAAAAGTCACAAGGGTCATTTTGTGGGATTTTTGATGCAGAATTTTGACAAATTCTGTTTCTGGTGAATGATTAATCGCTATTTATGTCAATCATCTATCGTTTGATCCCCTTATACCTCCTCTG
>JZLH01S0065967.1:0-18856 GCA_001188425.1 Eucidaris tribuloides | reverse complement strand
GTCCACAGAGTGCTCAGCATAATCAGAGTTTGTTTTCCTGGTTGTTTTGAATAAATCTTTCATCAGGTGTGTCTTCATTTCCTCCTAAAATTCGTCAATAGTGTCAGACATCTGAATTGATTTGGAAAGTCTATTACACAGACGAGAAGCTGATGATGCCAATTACTCCAATTTTAGAGTAGAATGGCGGCTACTCACTCTTTTAAGTGTGATTTCTACTACTTAAAAAGTGGTTAAAAATCCTTTCTCTTTAGGAGTGCAGATTCCATTCTTTCGAATTAAGAGGATTAGATTTGGTATGCCACATGATAATATATACTTGAAAGGTAAAATGCCGACTTCACATGGATATTTGCATTGCTGTGGTGCATTAAACACATATCTGTTTCCGTTACTTTCGTTAAATTTGATCTGAAATCTGAAAATGCGATAGCATAGATTTATGTTCTGGGATTGATGCGTCAAAGCTTATACGTCATGCTAAATAAAATTTGATATCCAAGGCCGGGTGTGGAGCGGAAGTTAATTTCGGTGAAGAGCCACAAGAGATTTATTTGGAATAGAATCGCAATGCATAACAGGGCGGAGGCATACCCAACAAATGCACATTTTATTAGCTACTGACGTATTCCATTTATCTCCTGCCTTTTGAAAATATAAGCCCAGCATCACGATAAATATCGCTATTTAGTATTTGGCAGTACTTTTTGGTCAGTACTTCCATATCTGGAGTAGACGTACTTTTTGAAGCGTCGATCCATTTCGTTCTGCCCCGTCACCAATAATGTTGACAAATTGTAAAAATCATAAGACGTAATGCAAAAATATGTTTTAAAAGCAGAGCAAAGCACTACAAAACCATTAAAATTAACATTACTGCCAAACATGCAATGTTATCAATGTTGCGGCTAAATGGTTTATTTAAATACAGATCTTCTTCCTTTAGTTTTGTTGAGCTTAGTTGAGCTTAGTTGAGCTTTTAAAATCCGATGGTACATGAATGAATTAATTTATCATCAAACTGCAATAGACATTATACAATATTTACATAATTTATACATAACGAATTACAACATATAATTTACAAAAAAAATAGAAACATTAACAGAACGTACACATATAAAAACCAAGCCGTTTGATACTATGTGAGCTAATGAATAGCACGATAATGCTAATCTAAGTTAGTCTAAAGCCTCCATTCCTCCGCGATACGGAAAACGGAGAAAACTCGCGGAAATGGGAAGTGTAACGCGGAAAATGGGAAATCATGAAATGCTGAAGTAATAACCTTTAAATTAGTTGTAAAGTACAACATAAACAATTATTAAAATGTCTAAAATCATTCTTTAACTAAATTACCAAGCATTAGAGTAACTTAAATGACCCTGGCAAACCCCTATGCAGGCCCCTCTATCTGCCGACAGTCTTTCTCACTACCATGACTATAGTCTATGGCTGCTCCATTTCATGAGGCTGATTTGTAATCATGCAAATATTAGGCAATATAATTGTGTTTACATACGTGATTTTAAGTAATGCGGAAAATCGCGGAAAATGGACAATTTGAAAAACGGAATTTTGATTTTGTAAAATGGAAAAATGGAGGCCTGAGTCCCATAAAACATATTATTTAGAAATGAACATATTTACACTATATACATTAAAGACACTATATGACAGCGTGGAAGCCTTATTTAAAAAATTGTCAAACTTTGCTATCTGACATATCTGGTAGTTTTTGGATGGACAAATAAACACCGTAGAATACAAAACTTTACAGAGTTAAGAGGTCACTCGTAAAATATGTACAAATCAAAATCGGCACATGAATTAAATCTCAGCTGATAGAAAATTCTGCTATACAGCAGTCTATGGAGGTAAACGGGAATGATCACTCAATGATTTTCACTTTTTAGAAGATTTTAATGATAGTTTTAAACTGCGATTTTTCAGGACTTAATTTTTAGACCTTATCAGAGACACCAGTAGCATGGGGAATCATGTAGCTCAGATTTTTTAAACTGGAAACAGTGTTATACGATGCCTTTAAATAATTATATTGAATTAATCATGACATTTATAATCTTCAAGAAGTTTTAGTTTTAATTTTCTTCGAAAAGTGCTCATTGAAGGACTATTTCTAATATCGTTCTCCAGCTAATACTGAACCCTGAGGAACACCACATAAAATATCCTCTTTCTTTGACTTTGATCCATCATAAAGTACGTATTGCTTCCGATTAAAAAGATAGTTGCTAAACCATTTGAGTGGAATAACACGTACCCCATAATGATGCAGTTTTTGTAAAAGAATTTCATGATTGATCGTGTCAAATGCTTTTGCAAAATCCAAAAATACACCAAGAGTCACTTGTTTGTTATCAATGCACATTTAGAAATTTGATCCATTAGATTCACCAATGAATGTTTAGTGCTGTATCCTCGTCTGAATTCATATTGATGTTCAAATTTGATTTTCAAATAATTTACTGACAATTGAGAGAACTGAAATGTGCCTGTAATTACTAAGCTTATCTTTTTCACCCTTTTTAAACAAAGGGATGACTTAAGCTATTTTAAGATCATCTGGAAATATGCCAGTTGATAATGACATATTAAATATATAACTCAATGGTTCACACACATATTCTGCGCCTTCTTGGAGAAGCTTCACAGGTACTTCATCAAATCCGCTCGCTTTATTTCTATCTAAACTATATGTATAGATCCAGAATGTCAAACTTTGTAGGCCTAATTGGTAACCCCAAAAATGAATTTCCATTACAATCACTCGAGTAATGGTCAAATTTCACAGGCGTGGGATTTATTTTATTCGCCAAATTTGGTCCTACGTGAGCAAAAAACTCATTAAACGCATTAGATATTTCAGCTGGTAATGTATACAATCTCGACGCAGTCCTCATCTTGGTTAATCTTCAATTCCGAAATTTTACAATCACTATTTATGTGCGTTTTATTTAATAATTTATGTATATGTTCCCAACTATATAACCAAAGTCTGACACAAATACGAAACGTCGTATACCGCTGCAGAAGGGCGTAAATCGTGAAGTGCCTCTAACTTGAAAACCATTGGCTTTTTTACAAGAATTCAAAGCATTTTGATCCCTGTTTAATAATCTGTTGGTTGTAAGTGTAAATATACAATTAACCGATGATTTTCAAATTAGAGCCAATTTTACTGCTAGCACCCTTCTGCTTAGAAACTAACGACCTTCTACCATTACAGTTATAACAGAATTTCGTGCTTTGTGTTGTGCATCTGCATCGCAGTTTTATTTCCAAGTCGCCCTGATTTTTTCCTCGAAGTTAACTTTATCGAAAGCAGTGGCATCAGACCGTGACCAGTGTTTTTCGTATCAATTACTGGCAGAGATTGATTTTGCGGTAGTCGTTCCTCCGAGCTATTTTGTCGTCGATAGCATTAGTTACATTTCCATCAAAATGCGGTTGGAAGTCGATCTCCCGCGCAGGATTCATTAAAGTTACATGTAGACATGGATAGCAGACAACTTGTAGAATGCACAAAGAATCTCACTGGACTAAACAGGAAAATCACTGCATCACATCGACGAAAATGATGACTTAAATGAATGTTTCTTTTCCGTTCAATAACTCAGACTCGATGGAGTGGGATTCGGTTACATGTAATATACATCTCATCACCATTCTGTGCCGCCACGTGATTCCGTTGTTCAGTGGACGAGCTAGTTTGAGCAGACAAGTAGATAGATTAGAGGGGAATTCAAGACAAGAATGGGGGAAGTGTTGCACGACATCGAAAGGAAATGGAAATTGCTACGTTAAATGTTAATTAAATGTGAATTAAAATACATGGCAATTCCTCCAAAACAATACTGCCCTACTTTGCAAAGGGGAGCAAGTGACAAAAGTGTCATTTTCGAAATTTGTGTCTAGTGTTTACATTGGCATCAATACAATTTCACGCGTTTTAACATGAATATCTTTCAGTAGAATTAATATTGCTTCGCCAAAATTTGCAGCGGTATAGCATGCTTCGGATGTATAAAAACACGAATAGGCTTAAAGACACAGGCTAACATTGTGGAGCTTCAAATTTAAAAATGGTAAAACTTTGATATTTGAGCTACATAGCAGTGTTTGAATGGACAAATAAACACCCTAGAATACAAACGTTTGGAAATTTATGCTGTCACTGGCAAGATATGAATGAATAAACAATTAATGCTCAGGGAGAGTACAAAATAGCCTAGGTCTACACACAGTAAGTCTATGGGAGGAAATGGGCAGGTGAATCTAGTCAACTTACGAGTTTCACTTGTTTAATGCACTAAATAATCATTTTGAAATACAATTTTTTCAGGGATTCATTTTTAGACCATATCAAAGACACTGGTAGCATGGGGAATCATGTAGCTCAGATTTTTAAAACTGGAAACAATGTTATACAATGCCTTTAACTGAAATTTAATTTATTTGTCACTTGCTTCCTTTACCAAAGCAGATAGGCCATTTGATATACACACATGAGGATTGACTTATTTGAATATGATTCTCTTTACTCTGTTTTTTATACAGCATTTATCTTTTAGTGTAATATCACCCCATCCCTCTCTCAAATCCACATGAATTACACATTTCATCATATCCGTTTAAAAAATTTTAACTCGATATTTTTTAAGAGTTAATATTTAGCAGTATATGGATACCAATCAATTCATAGACGGATGATGTTCTTGCTAATAATGACGTGCATGATGGCTATTTATTTTCATTTTATTCTCCCGTTTTCATAATAGTGATGTATGTCTTTCATTTTTCTTTGTGACAGTTCCAACCTACAAGGTTCTCCGTCTATAGCTTCACGCGTGACACCAACAATTCAACGAGACAGACGACACCCGACGATATTAGCGGGAGAGAGAGAAGAATCGTGACTTCAAAAACTAAACGGAAAATCGTCCATCACATCCCACCAAATTTTGTTGATCACGGTTGCCTAGTTTAGAGTCATGTAAACACTAGTGAGAAAGCGGTCGGCATCTCAACCGCTTTCCCTCGGGGCGCTTTCCGCCCAGTCTTAGCTTACCCTCGTACGTGATCTTTTCACAAGCATGTATACCAAGGGTTGCCCATGCATTTCGCATGCAATACAACCCCATATCACATGAAAATAATCGAAGCTACACGTCCACAATAAAATGTCACGTAATCGATAGCAGCTAGATATGAATTGAGGCCTATCGATACAATCTCTCTGCGATTTATTTGGGTCACAGTCAGTTCGATCGCAACAAAACGTATCGATCTTAAATATTACGATATTTAAGAACGTAAATCGATTATGTAAGTAAACAGTACTTAAAATTGTATTCAGATATTAGATTTCCAATAAAAGACGTGGAAATATGCAAAAACAAACAAATCAACTGATCTCGACCAAATAATAAGAAGTCAAATGAAACCATAACATGAAATCTTTTACCTTTAATCAAACAGAGTATAGGCCTATAACATGGCATTATTGAGAACAAATGAGAAGCGTTTTGATACTTGACCCCAAAGATCCATACCCATCACTCCACCCCCCCCCCACTACACTCCTGCACACATCTTCCTCGATTCCGACGGACGACTATTTCTAGTTCATTATGTTCGACGATTTGACACACTGGTCATTTTGTTGATATGAGGGCTTGTACAAGATTCAAAATTTAGAAGTTGGGATCAGTACACCGTTATTTCCCACCATAGTAGACATGAATCCACACAAATCTACATAACAATTTCTAAAGTGTCATTTTTTTTATTAACAAGGATGAAACGTTTCAGTAGAAAATTTTCACAGAAGAAACCTTGGACAATGTTCTAGAATCTAGAATTATTTAATCCTAAACTGAGTACTGCTTTTAATCATGCCATTTAAGACAAACCAACGTGATCAAGACACGTAGCTAGTGCTAATAAATCTCAACTTTATACGAAACCATTGGAAATTTCTGAAATCGGACAGCTAAAATTGTTTCAAATGATGAAGATTTCATGGTTTTTACTAGATTAACAAAGTGATAAAAGAGAATAGTTAGCTAGAGAAAAGGTATGCCCCCAAAAGTCGTTGGGAGAAACATTTGTATATCAGCAACATGATGAAAAACAGTGAATTGCATACAACACTAGTAATCGTCGCTTGTCCAGCAGTAGGGTCTTAGCAAATGTTCCCCGGCAGAAGAGCGTTAACAATAAATATTCTCTATAATTTGAGAAATATTGGCTATTAATATTTGCATTTAAAAAACTGACAGAAGGATCTAAAACATATCACACTACTTTGATTCTTGTGAAAAGAGCCGATGTTTTTTCCAAGTTATAGGGAACTGAAGGTTAATGCCTTCTGCCGGACAAGCGACGAGTTATTACAAGGTATGATCCCAAGGCGGACAGGCCAGGGAAAGATCCGGGCGTCAATGGGTAGACAACGTGAGAATAAGATGAAGCATTGTCATTGTACCCGACAAGCTCGGAGGTAGAACGACTGGCGTCAAGTGACTCCCAACCGTCAAAGGCCACCCCATTACCCCTCTCAGACCGGGGTAACCTCCCGGGAGAGTTTCCATCGAAAAGGTCGTCGGACCCGGGGAAGTCCCGTTGAAGATTTGGGATGGTTACCGTTGACGATCGAACGGCAGTGACATTATTGGGAGAAGTCAAACATGCCCCAAGAACCAAATGAGTCGAAACATAATACCAATATACACACTTGTTCGATTATATATTCAGGCTGGAAGGATTTGTCTGGAATTTCTTTACTTGAGGAGAAACAAACATTAATTTACCAGTATTGAATCAACCTCCGGCCCATATTTTTTTTTAATAATTGTACAACAAAGAGGAAAATGTATGACTATGAAATTTTCACAGCAGAAACTTTGAACAGTATACTTCATTCTGGGAGCATTTTGTCCTAAACTGAGGAGTATACTTCCAATCATTTGTCACTTGTGGAATTCTTATGTATTTCTTTGTTTTTTCGACCTTCTGTTTTTTCGATGAAATTTGTCGGGGACTTTTTTGCGATCATAAACAGCATAAAATTAATCAATTTCTACCAGTTAGTGTAAAAAAGTCATACATTTAGGATTTTGGGCTGAAAACACAATTTGCATTGATTTCTACACAAAATCACGTTTTTGAGCAATTTTGGAGTTGCATGCATGTATACGAAAAGTCGCGCAGCGTCTTAATGGTACGTCCGATTTTTGCGAAAATGGTCTCAAATGATGCGCGAGACTGGAAAGTAAAAAGCCAGCGAACGGCGCAGTGAAAAAAAATTGCGCGGCGGAATAAGCGATAAATTTGTCGAGGGGGGGGACCATCATGGCCCCCCGGGGATATTAGGGTTTAAGGAAGATGTAGTCGGCAACTAACATGAATAAGTTAATAGGCCTAAGATTTTGGGGTAACTGTCAGTTATTTCAAACCAATGTTAATCGCGCCGTATAAATTTATGCACTTTTTGAATCAATAAACTTCTCCCCCTGTAGCTGTTTCGGCGATCTTATTCAGTAGAAAAATTTCGCAAAGACGTAAAATTAACATAATTTACTAATTGATAGGGCCTTGCAGAAGGCAAGTGTCACACAGTACCACTTATTTAGGTTTTCTTCATCACCATGTACCATAATTACAATACTCACAATGACAATTTTTAAAACCTGTTAGTTGCTGGCTACACCTTCCTTTAATGACAGGCTGTCTCCAAGACATCCCAGTGAATGGCATCAAATCAACTTCGCATACTACGAATACTTGTATTTATTATTTTCTGCAATTAGGGCAGAGGGGACAGGGAAAACAATCATGCTTAAAGGTAAATGACATGATTGTCGGTAGTTCTCAACTTGGGGTGAAACTATTCTAGAATCAAGTCAACTATGCAAGGATTCAACTGTGAAAATTTTGGAGGCAAAAGTTGACTCGTTCTAAAATAACTTCCATCAGTATGCCTTGTGACAGACAAATCTCTTGTGTAGCTTTCTATGGGATCTATTTATATCGGGGCTCAAGAGAAACAAAATGCTAGTATGTTCATGTTTGATTTGGCTTGAGTAAACAAATTCAAGAATCTTTCTAGCCAGGAAATACACTGCAGCTGGTGTATCCATTGATGTACCAGTTTGGTTCCAGAAGCATTTTTAAAATATTTTTTCCTAATCATGTCACTGCCCTTTAACACAATAAAAAAAAAGAAAACTGTGTATCATGTGGGAATGTTTGTGTGAGCACATGTCCGTGTGTACGTGTAGCGTGTACATGCGTGTAACATGTTTGTGTGGATTTATATTCAATTATTCTGGGGCTTCAAATGCAATCACACGAACGATCATCCTACCCAACAATCCACAAAACTTAACAAGCGTCGCTTCAAGACAAAGTTATTACTCATAGACAAACAGAAATTATACTGACGTCAAATTTATTATATACAGAAATTAGTCGAAGTCCACATAGTCTGTCAATATTTGCAAAATTGATTACAAATTACGTAAGATACATGTACTATATATTCTCACATACATATACAACCCATGTCGTCATATTTTGATATGCTTGTATCACACATTTATTTTCTTAACGAAAGAACATGACATATTCTTCATGTTTACTAGTATTATGTACAAGATCATTTTATTGTCAGTGTTTAAATATAAAATAACATAAACCACACACACTCTGGTATCAACATATCATTATATAACCACACCATGTCTTTCAAGTATAATTCGTTTTCCAGATACACACTGGATTGCTTTCAACATATCATTGGATTGACTGGGGAGAAAGACAAGTTCCATGCATGGATGTATATAGTTACACACTGCATACATACACTAACAGAATGCTTATACATATACATTGTACATGTACATACATGTATCACATAGTATCACTGGCTAATGAATATCATTTTAGACCTTGTTTCCCAACCAACAGAAGAGCAATGGCAGTCAAATTGGTTTGAATAAAGTCATCAGTTATTATGTGTATAATACATTCTTTGTAAATGTGGTTGTCTTTAAACAAACCTGGAGTGTATGACAACTTATATCTCTCACGCATAGAGAGTTTTATGAATGTATTACATGCAGGCTGTTTAATTTGACAGATATCTTTATACAGAACGTCAATACATGTACTGTAAAGCTACATGTATTTCTCTGTTTTTCCTAGCAACAATATTTTAAGTGGCTTTGAAACATCTAAACCTTTGGTGGACGGTAGAACAATCTAGATCTCCAGTCGTTCATGGGCATCATTATTAGCTCATAAGCACTTTGCATAATATAATCAAATTATTTAAGTCTGCACCTTGAATCATGTCACTAAAATTAAGATAAAATTTGGTCTTCCCAATTGTATTTTAAACAAGTCTATACACATACAGAAATGGTGCTGAATATTATACACTTACTCTACACTACTGTGTTTTAATCATGACACCATGTTCTTTTAATCTAATGAAAAAACACCAAACGCAAAGTGGATACAAAACAAAAAGTCATCAGAAATGGAAGTGTCAATAATAAATAGAACAAAAATTGTCTTTGATAGAGCCTTCCAATATACATTCACAATTGGTATAGCTCTTATTTTGCTAATATATATCTATCGATAAGAAATAAATAATTCCTCTCCCTCCATGTTATTTATAAGCTATATGACATCTCATAATTCTCATTACACTTTTATGCAATGCCTTATTCTTACACATATACTACACATTATCCCTCTGTCCATCATCTAAAAGACTTTTTTCAAACCAGTTCATCTAAACAGAAGCCAAACACTGAAAAAAGCCAGAGTATGGCTTATCAAGGCTGCCACTCGCACTCATAGGGGAAAACCCCTACCGTAGGGGATTTTAGCCAACCATAGGTTGTAGGGGATACCTACGGGAAAAATGACCTTCCGTAGGGGAAAAGTAGTTTTTTTTAATGATTTGTAGGGGATGTAGGGGGGTTTGACAATTTTGAGAAATATTCTTAAATTTCCAAAGGACTTCAAAGAATTTTCGTATCACCGGCGAAGAAATCGTGACCAATCTCTTGCATTTACTTCGGTTATTTTGTAGGGGAAAACGTACCTTCTTAGGGGAAAAGTGGATTTTTGTAGGGGAAAACATAGATTTATAGGGGGAAAATTGGGATATTGTGCGTAGGGGAAAAGTAGGGTCCGTAGGGGAAAATAGGCATGCGGCAAAGAGGAAAATTAAAATTTTGAGTGGCAGCCCTGTGGCTTATACGTTAGAACTATTGTCAATATGACATTGTGAACAGATTGCAGAAAAAAGAGGTTTTTATTCTAAACTGAATTATACTAACAAAAATCTGATTACAAACCCAACACCACATGTGTTTCCCCAAACTTGCTCCAATAAAGTAGCAATCAATGGAACATAAAAAATGAAATGATTAGATAAAATGTCCAACGAAAGTGGCATAGATCCATAGTATCGTGTATCAATTCAATTTACGAGATCCAGGCAATCTTTTCTCTCGATAATTGCAAACAGAAGGTGGGATATCTGATATAATTCTCCTTTTCTTGTTCCTCTAGTTTAATATATCAATAGGCAGTTATTAATTAGCACTGTGTACAGTACATGCAGGATATTTTAACTTGTTTCCTCTCATTTGAGCTTTCAAGGCAACATGTTCAGCAAATGAAAAATTAAAGACAGAAAATGCATAACACTGACTGTTTCTTTAATCATAAAGTTTTGGTGTGCATTATATGTGTATCATTCTGTCAGTGTGTCAAACCCAGTGGAGACTAAGAACAAGATATCTCGGGCTGGGGTCTATGGAGAACATGCATTACATTGAAATCCAATCGTTTCCAGAATAAACGAAGAGTACAAAAAAGAAAATAATCTTTTTTCATGATTTTTTCACCAATTTTGTCACATGACCAATATCATGACCTTTTCCCATGCATTTATTTACCTTTATTATTATTTTTTTTCCAAACAAATTATTGATGGAAATTGCAATTTTAATCAATAATCTAAATCCCTCGATTTAGTCCATAATTCAAATCCACCAACTGCGCATTGTGGGGTCTTAAAATGACCTGTAAGGGATGAAATATACTCTAGTAATCCCATAATGCACATACAGCAAATACTCCACAATGTACCTATTCTGTGTATGTATGTGTGTGTGTGTGTGTGTGTTTGTAATCGCCTCCAACCGTGGACGTTTAGGATTAATTTTACTGTACAACCGCGGATGTACCTTCCAGGGGGGACAGTCCACGTTTTTAGATCTTGTTGTAATTGAGTTGCTTATGCGGCATTTACAACAGTAAGCAAGGTCTGGGGTATATAGAGAACGTCCGCATTTGGAGGTTGTGTACTGTAATGTATACGTCCGCAGTTGTCACAGTTTCGTCCTCATTTAATAGTTAACTACAGCAATCGGCTGCGCGCAGCCGATTGGGTATGCCTCCGCACCCCGCTGCAATTCCAAACTTGAAATGCTCGGAGACATCGTGACCTTTGACCGTTCAACTCTGAAATCTCATCAATGCCCATAATATACACTTCACCCAAGTTACATCAATATCCTGACAAGTTCGTTCTCAAGTTATCTTAAAGTCGGTAAAGCTTTAAGTTAGCGGGCCTCGTGACCTTTGGACCTTTGAAAACCCTGAAATCTGATTCTGTTTCATTGCGGGGGGGGCTACCTTATTAATACATACTTGCACCCAGTTACCATCAATATCCGATAAGCGTTTCATGTTATCATGTTAAAGCTCCATCTATAGTATGGAGCCTTGTGACTTTGACCTATTCACCACCAAAATCTAATGAGTTTATTGCTTGCATCATAATACATACTTCACCCAACTTACATCAAAATCGATCAGCTGTTCAAGTTATCGTGGAACGAGCCAATATAAACATATTAGGCCTGGTGACCTTTGACCTTTGAATCTTTGACCGTTTTCAGCTCCCATGATCTACATTAAGTAATTGTTGGCCCATAGTACATATTTTGGTTCTAGTGTACATCAAAATCTGACAGCGGTCACTTAAGTTTATCGCACGGGTAACTGATGAACGCGGTAAGGGACGCGGACAACCCAAAAAATAATGCTCCGGCAACAGTCGTGCGCGTAGGCATAAAAATTGCCGTGTGTGTCCTCGGTATTACGTTACAAAACAACATCATACACGATTACACTCACATTAAAAACAGTACGTCCTCGGGTTGAAGGGTGATTACACGTATGTGTGTGACGTGAGCAATGTATGCATATGCCAATTTGCAGATAGGTTGATTATCAAAATTATATTGATGCTCTTGGTTTAGTGCTACAATTTATTGGTGCCATTAAGTACTAGTACATGTACATGGCAATTCAATATGATTGTTAAAAGTACACCAACAATTACTAGACTAACACATTTCATGGTTCAATTCATCTAAATGTTTGTATATATGAAAGACTCACTTTCTACGGTACATATATTTTTGAAATGGTCGCATAACGTTCCATCAATCAATTGGGTTATAACAAACTGCTTTTATCTTCTTACAACAGAAATGAACCAAATCAAAGCCAATGACATAAGCAGAAACTGGTACCAAAATAAGTTCTGGAAAACCGTGTGACATTTGTTAATGTTCCTGTCTAATATCTAAAACAGGTTGCTGAAATGTCGACATGTACTTTGCGATTCACATGCAGCAATCATGAACGCTGTTGATGAGGTCTTGTACCAGCCACACTTTTCAACCTATTATTACTACATGTACAGTCAAACTCCATAATGGCCACTCAAAGGAAACAAAATATGTGGTCTTTATAGACAGGTGGCCGCTATCAGCAAGTGTTTAAACACATAATTTAAATCCATGGGAATCAATTCATTGGCCACTATAGACAGTTGGCTGCTATACAGAGGTGACTGCTAAGACAGGTTTGACTGTACGTATCTATCATCTTTTTAATTATTAATATGTATTAATTATCAATATCATTTTTGTCATATATTGCAGGGAGGACAGAATTCATTACTTTATTTAATGGCAGTGTATTCCAAGAGCACCTAAGGAGGGGGGAAGAAGAATCTGGGAGGGTACTGTACCCTCCCCCAATCATCGCCATGTAAGAATATGGAACATGGATAAATGAATGGCTTTCAAACAGGATACAGAATCATATACCTGTAGAAAGTTTGTTGGTTTTCCAATGGCCAAAACAAAAAGCCAAGAATTCATTTCACATCATTTTGAGTTCTACTGACCGTGTTTTAGTCCACGAAAAGATTGATGATAGACAAAAATAATATTTCGCACAATGAAGAAATAATTATTTTGTAAACTTTCGATCTGATTTCCCAGCAGTGAGTCAAAAGAAAACTCCCTGTTTCCTCCTTGATGGAAGTAAAAAAAAAAAAAAAATCCAGGATCATAATGTTGACCCATTTCTCACTTTGCTTTCTTTTTTGCCTTGTGTCTATGGTACTGACACAAGGCAAGAAAGTCCAACCACCGGACAAATAACAATTCTGTGATTTTTCCCACATATGAGGGACATTTGTCAAATCCCTGACTTTGCCCTAACTGGGAAAAGGAGTCATTTTCCAGCTTTTACCTCATTTCCAGGTTGGCTGAGAACCCTGTTAATTGAATGGCAACTGTAACCATACAAGCAATTCCAAGGAAAGTACCAAAGCACAGATTTACATAAAATTATCACAACACAGTAAATTCACCGTTGCTGACCTTGCATAATACGTGCTGCAGACACCCCCTAAAACTGAAAACAAAGAATAGATGAAGTAAAAAAAATAGAACAACACTTTTTGTTTTACATATGCTGCGTGCATTTGATTCAAAATTTTGAATGATTACAAATTTTTAACAATTTCTGATTAATTCATGCTATCAATTAAGGTATAACTGCATAATTATAAAATTTGATTAAGTACTGTGAAGTTAGAATACAGAGCAGAAAAATCTGTATGTTTATATTTGAACAAGTACAAAATATTTCCAAAATAATGTCAATTTTCCAAGTCATGAAAACAAAAGCTGCTACTACTACCAACCCCCATGCCGGAAAAGAAAGCTCTCAGATGAAAACGTCTGACAACCTTGCGAATAACACTGGTGATAAGATGATAAAGAAAAGAAATCATCTAATTCTAACTGCATTCCTCCCTTAAAGAACATAATACAACTCATCCTGATCCTGCAAATTAGCGTCATATTGGTATATCTTATATAAACATTTAATATCACTATCGCTGCATCCTTAATTAAGTACAGTCTAATCCAGTAATCCTATCTTAATACAATATAAGATTTATAACCCTATTTATCTATTTATCTTTGTACATGGACTGAACCATTTTCAATTTCAGACATATTTTAGCACATTCAAGTTCACATAAAACATGTACATTGATTCTTTTCCAAGCCTCAGGCTAACTCCCTTGATTTGTTCATTTTCTTGTCCAACAATGGTATCACGTATCAGAAATCTTGGACTTACAATCTATTCTTAAAGGCATTGTATAATAATGTTAAAATCTGAGCTACATGATTCCCCATGCTACCAGTGTCTCTGATACGGTCTAAAAATGAAGCCCTGAAAAAATTGCAGTTTAAAAAAAGTGAAAATCATTGAGAGACCATTCCAGCTTTCCCCCATAGACTGCTGTGTGGCAGAATTTCGTATCGGCTGAGAATAATTAATGTGCCAATTTGTATCTGCACATATTGTACTAGTGACAGCATAACTGTCCGAACTTTTGTGTTCTAGGGTGTTTATTTGTCCATTCAAACACTGTCTGATAGCAAAGTTCGACAATTTTTTAAACGGGTCTTCCACAGTGTTATATAGCATCTTTAATACTGGAAAGCACGGTATACATGGCATGGTATGCATGGCATATTTTATGAGGTTTAATCTCGTTTCTTTTTATTAAAATTCTTGGTAAAATAACGCAAAAACGAAAACAGCAAACCAAACCAAAACAATATATTTCACTTCATGCAGAAACAATAGTAGCTGCCATTCCTCTTAAAGGGACCTGCCACCCCTTTCTTGATTTTGATACCACAAAGACATTACGTTTTGACATGTACTGAAACCAAACCAAGAATGCATTTAAAGTTTTATCAAAACTTGAATTATCTTAATTACTACTAACACATATGAACCTTGAAATAAGACTACTGCAAAACTATTGTCTTTGGATTTCAGGCAGGATGAGTTCAAGACATCAGTTCTCTTTCCAGAGGAATAAATAAACAATGGCAGAAGTATTTGATTTTATGGTGTAAAAATCTTTAAATCTTTAATGAAAATTCACATTTCTGAATTTCTGAACAACACACTACAACAAAATACAAGTTCCACACATCCAACCTGCTATTTTGGCATTGGTTTTCTTTTATATCACCTCTGTTAGAGACAGACAGATTGAAATTTCAGGTCAAAACGAAAAAAAATATTTCATTTTCTCACTTTTAAATACTTAGTACAAGATTCCAGGAATTCCTGCATTTTTTTCAATTGACCTCATTTGAGGAAATATGAGGACAAACTAACATCAGATCAATAAGATAGATTATTATCTGATAATTCAATGATAATGCTAGGTCTTTCTAATAAGAGCAAATTGATCTTGAACTTTATATGAACAATATCACCAAGATAGCTGATCATTTCAACCCCAGATCCACATGGTTGAACAACATTCAATTCATGTGGGACTAAAAGCAAACAGGATTTCTGAGCGGAAAGCTCTTAATAAACTAGCTCTACATTGTGGACAACATGGCGATTTAAGGATCAAAAAGACACACACAACACACAGTTCTGCCTCTTCCGTACATGGTCTCTGTCCAGACATTTAAACCATTGGAGACATCAGGCTTGTACAGAAGCCCAGTACATTACACACTTAGAGACGACGGGCATCTACAGAAGCCAAGAAACTAGGACAAAATTTTCAGTCAAAACATTGGATTAACTGTAGATTTATATCATAGACATTTCAGACCAGTATAAATGAGGAAAATAAATCTTCTGTGTGGGTTTTCTTACAAGAAAACATAAATGAATGGGTTTATATTCCCTTCAGAGTCAACCAAGTGGAAACTGCGTTGTTTCATTCAAAAAAAGTGCCATATGGCATTGGGCCCAAGGGGTTAAAGGCCCACTGTTGTGACAGGATGAAAAACGCCCTCTTCTGACCAAAATTATAAAAAAGGGTGCACTAATTACACCCATAATGCAATGGCAACAGCCATGACAGTGTGGAAAAAGTACAGCATTTGTTTTTCTCCCACATTCTGTACACTATGGCACTGCAACAGTCCGTGTTCGTGAACATGTGCCTGTATTCCAGGACTAGTTGACATCTTCTATGCGGTTGAATTGATCCTTGACAGTGGGCCGTTCTCTATCTTCTGAGTGCGAACAAGAAGTATTCTGCAAATTATTATGTCTCATATTTATCACGCAGATATCTTTGCAAGTTGTGATCAACCAACATTCCAGTAGATGTTTCCACCTTCTAGAATTACAGTAGAAAGATAATTGTAATTCTAAGTTTTCAAGCACGCGCAAAAATAGAAATATGCAAATGCACATAAAAATACTATCGTACAACATGCATGAAACAAGCAACATGCTTTGTACTAACCGAGGAGACGTTACTGGCCATTACATTAACAACCACTGTTTTGAAGAGCATTGCAACTTTGAAATAAAGCTGTATTCACGTAAAATGAATAGACTGCAATATATATCACATAATCCACAAGTGAACAAGTATGTAAGTAGAATTGTTTGAGCGTACCGTCTTATTTATTTTTGAAGATAAGGCACTAACCATCAACCCGTAGGTACATGTATATTTACCTTACCTTACCTTTCCTGATCCCAATGCCATGTGCTTCCCTTAAACATTCATCTTTAGCACCCCTTTGCCATATCTCGCTGACTGAGAGAAAATATCATTCTTGCTTTGCAAGAAATTCACAAATATTTTCTCCCCCAAAACAGTCTGTTGATTTTTTCCCATCCAACTTCACTGCAGCTGCTCACAATTATGCAATAAATGCAGTACATTGTGTTGCCTTCCTATAAGGACAATACTAACCGCTCCCTGTCTATTCCAACTGTGCCAACAAGAGATGGAGTTCTCTGAATGTACTGCCCAGTTTGCCGGACACATGTTGCTTGTCTTCCACAATACCACGGACTGCTATGAGGTACGTGTAACACTTGCTGCACCTGTTATATCTGGGAGAAGGAAACAAAAACAAAGTATAGAACTTTGTGAAGATGATCCACCATGATAAATTCTGAAATGTCGAAAGGCCCCAGCATCATTGATATTTCACCAATTCAGGCCACGTAACAGAAAAACAGAACCCTAAAAAAACGGTTTATTGTGCGGCAGCAATGGGTTGTATGAATGTGAAAAGATGTTGAAAATAATCTTTGACTTTATGCTCTTTCAAATGATACATTAACAAACTTTTTCATTCATGCACATCTGAGTACCATGACTTTGAAAATTTAATGTCAAAAACCATTTGCTACAATTTTTGCTTTGATACTCCACACATCAGGAAAAGTAAGAGATGGACACATGGTGTGCGTAGTGTCAAAGCCAAAAAGTGTAGCATACGGTTTTCGACATTAAATTTTCAAAGTCATGGTACTCAGAGATGCATGAATAAATAAGTTTGCTTAATGTATCATTTGACAGAGCATAAGTTGAAGTTTATTCTGAACATGTTTTGTCAATCATTTGCCCCATTGCTTCCGCACAATAAGCCTTTGTTCTAGGGTTCTGTTTTTTTTAGACGCACTGTATAGCTTGGAAGAGAAGTAGCACTGAATGAAGTCACTGGATGAAACGTCACAATCAAAGTAGCAGCAGCAGTTGTAGTGGTTTTGGCAGAAGAAGTGGTAGAGGAAATTATGGTGGTAATGGTAGTTATGGAAGTGGTAATTGAAATGACAGTAGGAGCGGTAGTAGGAAAAGAAAATTTAGTAGCAGTAGTAGTAGTAGTAGTTGTAGTAGTAGTAGTAGTAGTAGTAGATTTAGTAGTAGTAGAAGTAGTAGTAGTAGTAGTAGCAGTAGCAGTATAAAGGGCAGTAGTAGAAGTAATGGCAGAAGAGAAGTAGTAGTAGTAGTAGTAGATTTAGTAGTTAGTAGTGTAGTAGTAGTAGTAGTAGCAGTAGTAGTAGTAGTACAGTAGTAGTAGCAGTAGTAGTAGTAGCAGTAGTAGTAGTAGTAGTAGTAGTAGTAGTAGTAGTAGTAGCAGTAGTAGTAGTAGTAGTAGTAGTAGTAGTAGTAGTAGTAGTAGTACAGGGAAACCCCATTATAAAGAGGTCGTCGGGACTGCCGATTTTACCTCGTTATAACAGGTACCTCGTAAACGTACATATAATTTATCATACAAAATATAACATGTATGGGACTAGGCATTAAACCCATCTGTTTATTGCTTCTCCCACTTGTTCTGCACCAAAAATATGAACAACACGCTGATTAGTTTTTCATTTATATACTCATCCAAAGTGAAAATGAAAACTAGATCTTGAAATAAAGCAGCAAACTCCACGCCGCTCGTAACTTGCGTTGAGTTACACGGCAGCCAGGCTTTGTGTGTGTGACAAGTCAATGACTGTGCAATAGTGTGTATTACATACACACACATGCAGTCGGGAACTTCATGTATTGTGCATGGCTGCGTGGCAGGCTGTCATGATGAACTGCGATGCGCTCTGAAACGATTTGGCAATTTTTGCGTTG
>JZLH01S0065936.1:0-12997 GCA_001188425.1 Eucidaris tribuloides | reverse complement strand
TAACATCACAATGTAAATTTCCTATGACAAAACAGTTAGGGGTCCCCCAACTTTTTTTATTTTTCATCAATTTCTTGAAAGTGTTTCAAATCTTGCAATTTTCAGTGCACTAACCTGTTAAAGATGAGACACAAGATGTCTTGTCATGAGGTCTATGGGATATATGTGTTAAAGCAAACTCAAACCAACTTATTCTATGTAAAAGAAAACACAGAACCAAAAAATGTCATTTTTCACCATTTACCCAAACTACACGCGGGCTTGAAAGGGGAATTCCAGTCTGATGGGAAGATATGACTAAAATCAGAAAAGAATCACAGCAACAGATCAGTGAAAATTTAATAGAAAATGGGTAACAAGATTAAATAAATGAAATTTTGAAAATTTTAAAGATTTTTTTTAAAAGGTCAATAACCTATGTTGGCTCCACCACTATAAGTTTCACAACGTGACTGTTTTGTTTAGTATTTTGTTCCTTGTTGGTGTTCTGTTTTTATGTCCTTTGTATATGTGTTGGGTTTGTACTTGTGGTTAATTTTTACTTTGCATAATACTATTGGACTGTATCTTGTTTTTTAAATGAAGTGGAAATAAATAAAGTCAAAATTGTGATCATCATTGTGAATAACCGTCCACTTATTTTGTTCACAAAATACCTCAATTTCATTGATGTTTCTGCATGGATGATATTGGATATACTTACATTACACAGGAAAACATGTAAAAAACAAACAAACATAGAGTACAGACATGGACAAACTGTTTCTTTGCAGAAACTGAGCATTTAGTCACATTTTCCGTGCAAAGTAAGTGGAGGTTAGCGGGAGGGGGGCAAATGAGATTTTCTGTCTTTAATGTGTAATTTGATATCTTACCTCCAGACACGAGTACGTTATCAGAATTGATGGCCAGGCAATTGACAATGGCATTATGGCCACCAAGATTCTGCATAAAGTTGCCGTCGGGGAACTTCCACTGCTTGATGTTGTCTGGTGATGCTGATGCCATCATGTATCTAGGCAACCATAAATGAAACCGCAAGTATAATTATGACATGGACCTTGGTCTACTTAAATGAGCAAAGTGATGGTACCAAGATAAACCTGTTCTTTGATAGAGCTTTTCATTATTACATACACACATGTAGATAGAACAATTACACACACAATCAGATTGTTATATAACATACATACATACATAAATACATATATATAAATTATTATTTTTTTTGGGGGGGGGGGAGTGAAATTGAGGTTTTTTGTGTGTGTGTATGTAATCTTAATGCTAGAAAGCCATATTTTCTATCTAGGCCTCAGATTTCACTCTTACAATATAGAGCCAATGCTGGAAGTTAGAATGCAGGGTATTCTATCGAAAACAGTGTTAAGGTAGCCATTATTGGGGGGGGGGGTGGGGCTCTTCCGAACATCAATTTTTTTGGATACAAGGTCTCATGCCAACAACAATAAAGAAATGATATCTGCTTCTAGAGAAAACAATTTAAAAAATTGCAGCAAGATAGATTCAACACAAATGCTGACTGTAGGGGTAATCATTGCTTATAATGATTAACATTGGTAATATCCATATGAAACCAATGTGACCTCGAGTAAAGAGTTTAAGCAAGTTTCAAATTAACCCTTGAAAGACAAATCAAGCTACATGTAACCCACAGAGTCACAATGAGAAAAGGGGGTTTAAATTTCCCAATTTAAGATTTAACAAGTAGTTTTTAAAACTGATTACACGTGACAGTACAGTAATTTCTGTATTTTGATAAGACCAAGGCTCAAATATAACTTCACTTACAGCTTTGGATGTAAGACGACAGACCGGACACTCTTCTTGTGATTGGTTAACGTAGCTCGAGATTTACCAGCCGCCAGATCCCACAGCCTGATGGTGGAGTCGTGACTGCCACTGACGATCTGAAATTCAAACAAAAACAAACAAAAATCAAGGCATCAAGTTGAATAACTGATGAATTCCCCACCCCAAATAAATTTGCACACACTCTTAAATTGGGGTGGAAAAACAAGCAAACATCAGGCTATCAGGCTATTTAACCATTAAACACTGATTGAATAGTGTTACGACAGAATATCATCATGTAATTGCAAAAGTTAAATTTGCCTGTGTTAAACAAACATGAGGATATACACCTGCACACAGTTTCATTTCTCGTGATTTTTTGAGTGCTATGATCAAATAAATTCAATCATTAAAATCAAATTGGATTGAAATTTTCTTTAAGTAGACCTCAGAATCAGAACTAGCATTGCTTTGGTTGTTGTTTGTTTTATTTAGTGGCATAGATAGGGGTTTCAAGGCAAAAGGCTCCTTAAAAAATCTATTTATTTATTTATTTCCACATGGCTTTATTCAAATTCTCTTTTTAATTTTCATTTATATTATTATCTGCAAATTTAACTGTATTGTTTTGTAGTATCCAATATCTGCAAAATGAATTGTTCTGTTTTGTAATTTTCAATACTATGTATTGTTTTATTGTAATGATGATGGGATGAATAAATAAATTGAATTGAATTGAATAATTAACAATGATATATTTATTACTTTATTTATTTACTGTTCTCCACATTATTTTGCACTAAAACATGGTAAAATGACCCCTACCCCTTCTCAAGGATTCAAGCTATACCACTGGTAATCTTGGACGCACAGCTATGATTCTGCACTCAACACTATCCTCTCCCTCTTGCCTAGGATCCCTAACTACACCTATGGTCATCTTTGACCCTCACCTGTGGCTCTGCACTTTGGCACTTGACCGATGCCACAGTGTTTGTGTGTCCGGTCAGTGTATGGACACAGGCCTTGGTCCTCATGTCCCAGATCCTCACCGTGGCGTCCCGCCCACATGTCGCCAGGATGTCGATGGTTGGGTGAAGGTCAAGGGCGTAGCAGGCACTGAGATGACCGTGGTAATGTCTGATGACCTAAGGGACAGAATTACGGAGGGGTTAGAGATCATTTAGGACTCTGAAGGCATCATATAGCAATGTTTCCAGATTAAAGAATCTGAGCCAGGGTTGGGCCAATTACATTCCTAATTACATTCCTAATTACATTTTTGAGTGTTGCCGAGGACAACAAGCAGGTGTTAATTAACATGATAATAACCTCTTCTGGCTAGGCCAGGCAGGTTTTTGTCATGGTGATTTGCACCTGGCCAAGAATGTAATTAGGAATGTAATTAGGAATGTAATTGCCCATCCCTGATCTGAGCTACATGATTCAGTCAAAAAATGAAGCCCTGAAAAAATTTCAGTTCAAAATGATCTTTGTGCGCTTTAAAAAATGAAAATAAAAATGAAAATCACTAAGCGACCATTCCAGTTCCCCCTGGAAAACTCATCCGTTGATATTCACTTTCCAAAATCACTCAATGATCGCTTTGAACTGCAATTTTTTCAGGGCTTCCTTTGTTAAACCTTACTACAGATATTAGTGGCACAGAGAAACATGTAGCTCAGATTTTTGATACTGGAAACATTGCTGAATTAAGTTAAACTTAAAATGTCTGATAAGTGTTACATCATGACATGAAATAATGCTTTCTTGATTTGGTACACCCAAAAATGAGCTCATCAGGTATATTAGCTAAAATCATTTGAAGTGTAAAGATGGGGAAAAATTTGCATCATTGAGTTCATTATGAGATGTTTTATCAACATTTTGCAGTGAATCATGCAATTAATAGCTGTGATGGCCCAATCTAATCATCAAAGGCTAAAATTATCACAGACAATGACAACTTCAACTGCTTATAGTAAGGCATACTTAGGAAGATATGTTTGTTTGAGCTAATAACTTAGTTTAGTCAGCTAAGTTCTGATATTGCTTGCTGACATGAACATTATTCTTTGTTGGGAAACATGTAAAGCATTCATAAACTTCATATTCATGTCACTGATATTGGTGGATTCAAGGGGTAGTCTGAGTCGGCAATGCACCCTCCTTTTGCTTGAAAATATGTACAGAAGATATATATGGCTAGCAGCTCTTCAAGTAGTTTTGGGATAGAGGTGACCCCTTAACGAAATTCTGGATCCATCCATGATTGACTTACCTTGTTTTGCTCCAAATCCCAACATTTCACCATCTTATCCTCTGCACATGAGAAGAGATAGGGCTGCCTGGGGCTGACTGCTAGACCTCGAATGGCACTGATGTGGCCAGTTAGAGATAACTTCAGTTGTCCACTTGCCTACAATAAATGAAATTAAATACACAAAACAATTCAGAGCATTAAATACATCAATTTCTAGTTCCCTCTTTGAATAACCAGCAATCAGTTATCCAGAAAATTCAATTACCTGAACACAAACTCTCAGTATATTTCCTCTGTTTCACCAATTGCAACATAAGAATAATTTTAAAAGTAATGAAATTTATATTTTGTCTAATTTCATTATCATGGAAACAGGGCTCGCATTAGCCGGTATCGCATCGCAATTAGCGCTCCAATTGAGCCCAACTGAGACACATATAATTTTTTGGATCGCAAATCTGCGATACAAGTGGTCAACCAAAATATCAAAATGTTAAAATTTACTTGCCCGACTGGGCAAGTTACATTTTTATTGTCTCGGGGGCAAAATTACACAAGCAATTTTGCTCTGGCATGCTCTGAAATTGCGCTTGTATTTCTGATAAAGAACGCAAGCGGTCATCGGAGAACAGGAGAAACAGCCGTGCGGTAGTGTAGAGTTCAGTGCGGAAATAAATCCGGCCTAGATCATGGGAAATCTAAGAATTTATTTTTAGGTGCTTTGGAACTAGTCTGACTGCGAAACCATTATTCATGGATAATCAAGAGTCATGATAGCTAACCAATGCATGTTTGTATGGCCCCTGCCTCACACAGGCATGGTATTTAGACTAAACAATAGGCGACGATAATCCCTCCATTCACTGGAGACCGTCTTTGGCACTGAGCCCAGACATTCCATTGTCTCCACACAACCTTTGGTGGGAGCTCGGGTTCAAAGTCCACTGTTCGAGGTCAAAATATTTCTAAGAAATCGTTTTGGGTTTTTGTTTTGTTAGTGATGCTACAACTTCACTCTAAAATGTATTATTTCAATTACATTGCTAGGACGTCAATTATTATAGCCATTTATTTTTGCTTCATTTTTCTGATTCTTTTCCTTTTAAGATCTTGTTGTTTTTGTTTTTCTTTCTTTTGTTCTTTTCCTTTTAAGATCTTGTTGCTTTTGTTTTTCTTTCTTTTGGTCTTTTCTCATTGTCTCTCCTATCTCCTCCTCCTCCTGCTTTATTTCCTTTTTCTTTTTCTGCCGTTTCTTTGTCTTTTCTTTGTTTTTCTTTTCTTTTTCCTTTCTTTTTTCCTTTTCTTCACTTCTATTTTTTTCTCTTCCTTCTTAATTCTTGTTTCTTTTCCCTCTTTAATTTTTTTATTTGTCTTTCTTTTCTTGTTCTTCTTTTTTTCCTTCTCCTCCCCCTACTGAGTTCATAAACCAGTCCAAGGAATGAAACATAGTTTTTAATAAGGCAATCACTGGAAATGTATTATATTATTGTGTACAATTCAGGTAAGTACTGTGAAAAGTAACCCCCAAATAAAGGAAAGACACTCAGAATGTGTTATTGGTGTGGTGTGACCTTTGGGCATGAAGCTTCAAATAAAAAAGAAATCCCCAAAACTAAACGTAGGCTTTAATGAATCTTGTTAATCAGAGTCTGTACAGTAGTGCAGACCCGTAAATGAAAGATGGCAAAAAAAAAATTGCTCCTGAGAAACTGTAGCCCTGGAAAGTGGAAAAAGAGCCCTGGAAAATCAAACAATAGCCCCGAAAATTTTCAGTGAGTGGACAAAAGAGTCCTGGATATGAAAAACAATTTTTTTCCCCTGAAATAAACATACAGGGGTACAACATGAGGAAAAAAACTAGGGGGATACAGGGGAGTAAAACATTTCAGTGAAATTAAATTACATAAAGAAAATAAATTCCGATCAATATAAAGATTATTATTAAATTTAAATTGTTGTGACGTTTGGTAAATTCTGCTGATCTGATTTTATAAAGCTACACAAAAAATTACTGATTTCTTCTCCAAATTATATCATGACTGATTTGTGCATCTGAAAGTTGGCAGGTAGAGGCCTAACTCGTATCTTTAACACAACACACTTTCATTGTTAATGACGTACCACTGAGAAACAACACTTGGGAGAAATCGAAACAATTATTAAATAAACATCTAAATGAATATTTAAATCTAAATAATTATGTTTGCAGGCCCCTATCTGTTTAGGAACTTTGAAAATGATCATGTGAAAGAAAAAATGAAATAATTCTTCCCCTTCAAGAAAACAACTAACGTGTTGCGCTCTTCTGCACAAAGGGGCGAGTATGGCATACTATGGAGCGCAAAAGATGGCCATCTGTCAGAATGCAGGCTGACCTATTCGTGTAAAATTGTATTCATGACTCTTTAAATTCATAAATATCTTTTGCAAATCCCAGAATTAAAACTTCTATTGCCAATAAAAAGGCCTTATCTGTTAGAATTAATGAGAAATAATTTTTAATTATTTTCATTGTTTTTTTTTTCGGGCAAGTAAATTTGTCTTTCGGGCAAGTAAAATTCTAACATGTGATAATTTTACTGTAAAAAAAAAGTTAGTGTGGAGCCCTGGTTACGGACTGTAAAATTGTTTGTTCCCAGTCCAGCAGTGCTTGTCATATTATCAGTGGAGATAATAAATGTTACGTACATACAACATACTTTACATTGTACATTTCTTCAATTTACGAAACTGCTATACAAAAATTGGCAATTGCTATACAATAAAGATTTTGATTAGTAGTTTTGCTATACAAAAATTATTCCTTAACGCATGCCCTGCATGTAAACAAAGAACAGGTAGATCTGGACATTAGCACTGGCCTACCCACCCATGGTGGGTGATTTTGGCGTCGGATGGATAAAACTACAAAGTTACCAGACCAGCTGGTAGGTAAATTTTGTGTAGATATTGAGTCTCTGTTGTGTATAAATCCCTTGTACTAGTCAGTCGCGTGGGTTGCTTTTCAAAGTTACCTGCCTGTGTGGCTAGTACAAAAAAACATGCCAAGATCCAGCCCTGAGAACAGGACAGGTTAATTCAAAAAATAGAATATTAAGTAAGTACATTGACACATGGATAAACAATTCTGGATTTGATAGAAATGTTGTGTTAGAGCATAAATCATTTATCCAGCCAAACTGCATATCCAGGAAATGAACCTTGGGTATACATGATTAATTTTAACTGGAACAGTTTGTAGTCAACATTCATAGAGATACATAGAAATACATATACATAGAAATACATTTTGTTGTACCCGTGCAGATGACACATAACATGTCAACATACCAGATCCCAAATCTTGATGACCCTGTCTCCGGCTCCCGTCACAAACCACTGGTTGCCGGGTTCCACAGCGATGCTCCTCACCCAACCAAGATGGCCACTGATGACACGATACAGCTTCCACGGGGGATGCCATTTTGGCTTGGGCATTGTGGGTGCTTTCCTCGGCACCAAGGGACTTAGTTCTTTTGTACCTGAAGAGACTGCTACAAGAGCCTAAAGAGATGGAAATAGCAAATGTCAAAATTTAGCATAAAATGTTACCCCCAATAGGAGTAATAATAATAAATACCTTTTTTCTCCTCCCCCACCTCCTCCTTCTCTTCCTCCTCCTTCTTCTTTATAAACATTAAAATCATTCCTCCTCCTCCTTCCTCCTCCTCCCTCTCCTCCTTCTTCTTCTTTATAAACATTAAAATCATTCCTCCTCCTCCTTCCTCCTCCTCCTCCTTCTTCTTCTTTATAAACATTCAAATCATTCCTCCTCCTCCTCCCCTCCTCCTCCTTCTTCTTCTTTATAAACGTTAAAATCATTATTATTATATTACATGATACTATTGACCTTTTATATTCTTATGATTATGCTATCAACCTGAGAATTATCCTGCAATATGAATCACAATGTTGTATGGAGTCAGTGAAACTGCCCAAATTTGATGACAAAAATAGTGCCCTGGGTTACCAAATAGAAATCTGCCATTTTGTTGAATTATTTTTTTTTTAGCACTGTGCCCTGTGGTTACAAAACTGTGTAAAAGTTATGTTTGAAGTGTGGGTATAACAACTTTAGCTTCATTTTCACCCCACTTTTCATAATTTTGTTTTTTGTTGTGCAGCCTCTCCATCATAACCACTGATTTCAGTGATCATAACTGAAAAAAAAAACACACAAAAAAGGTTTTAGACACAACAGCGTGCTACACAACATGGTACACCGGGGTACAACAGTACCCCAAGGTAGCGCGTGGTGCATCATTTCTTACCCTGGATCCAGGGGCTTGGACTCTTTCAGGTATGCCAGTTTTCCTGTGAATGTCATCGATACCAGCTGCTGTTCTAGAAGCTTGAATTCTGTCAGGCAAAAAAGAGAGATCATCTCAAAACTGTCTGTAGTGAATTCGATTGAGCCAAAATTAAAGTCGCAATGCAGCCCTGGGAACTGGTCCAGTGAAAATGTTGCAGCACAGTTGTGTATATTGTTTTATGGGGTGGGAGCATAACAGCTTTAAGAATAAGCAAACACAGTTATAAACAAAATCTTGTATTTATTACAGTGAACACCTCCCCTCCAAAAAAAATTAGTTCTTCTGGGACTGAAAAAACCTGTGATATACTCACACATTTTAGTGACAGGAAAAGCCTGGCATCCTCCCCCCCCACACACACAAACATATTTTGTTTTTCATTGCTGAAACCACCCTTATTGAAACAAAACAATAAAGTCACAATGCATGAATTCATTGACAGAAACACAGGCACCATAATGACACTTTATCGAAACCCTCTCATGTGGATCTTGGAATATACGAAGGGTATGACTGCATGGGAGTTTAACAGTGAACTCATAAGATCATATTTCATTTGTAGTTTTGAACCAAAACTCACTGTGCTTGTGATGGTGGGAGTCCCTGCAATACCTCCTGTACTCCCTGGCTGCTCAATGCTGGTTGCCTAGCAACAGTATCTTGTGATAATGGAATTCCTGTCATATGGCAACACAACATACATGAATTGATGAAGAGTATGATCCTCAATCAAGGAAAACTGAACTGAACTGCAGTGAAATTATATCAAATCACCAGAGCTTTAGTCTCAATATTTGGGAATATACATTCATATTTACATATATGTTCTTTTAAATTTCTACACTTACATGTATGTTCTTGTAAATTTCTATAGTTGGTTTATGGGGCAATGGAATTAATGCAGCTTCATTTTCATTTTCACAATTTTATTTGACATAAATCATGTTGTAATACTATTGGTGGGCCACAAATGACATTACGTGAGAATGTAAAAGCAGTAATACCATCAGCCATCTCATAGTGTTATTCATACATATTTCACAGATCAGACAATTATGAACATTTCGATATTTTGATAAAAATTATTTCTAAGAATAGTGTAATCATCATTATTTTATTTATCAAAGGGAAATTTTGATGAAAGATAAATACCATGCTTTCCAACCAAACCATTGTGTTGTGAGTTTGGTAGCTGTTTTTGCAATTACAAGTTTCAAAATAAAGCATTAATTTAAAAACTATGTTTGGAATATCATTGTTATAATATCATATCATCAAGAATTGATGCATACCTGGTGCACTGGGGTAGGGGTGGCCTGGCATAATGTGTACTGGCATATCTTCATAACCTGAAAAATAAAATAAAAGATGAAATATAGAATCCTAAGACCAAAACAAACAACAAATAAACAATTGAGGTGGTTTACAAGAACATTATGCATCCTTGTAAACACACAATAGAAAATAAAATCAATCATTCAATAAATTTATCAATCAATAAAACAATCAATCAACCAGATATATTTTCATCAGTATATGCAAATCATATATTTCCCCCCAGTTCAGATATTATAGGAAACAACACCTTACAACTTAAATTTGTATAAACCTTGAAGACAGAGAAATTATTACACAGACTGAATTATGAATCATATTGAACTGTATGGATTTTTCTTCCTTGGGGAATTAGTAACAAGCTATTCCATATATTCCATACACCTATTACAAACTTCAATACTTGGAATCCAGTTTGCATTCACTGGCAAGTCTTGTTAGGAACAACATTTGATGGAAAGGTATTTGCACAGAATTTGAATGTATATTTAGTAAACCAGCCTATTAATTTTTGATAGCTAATCTAGTTGCAGTACATTAACGGATGACTGACATGATAAGTATGTAAATTACTACCACTTGAGCACCATGTATGGCATTCTTTCAAGAAATATCAGAGTTTGACGACAATCAGCAGCCAGATAGTCTTGTACACTACATGTTTTCATGAAAAATAAAATGCAGAATTTAGCAACCCACATCAATAACTCATAAATTGACACCGTAGGTCACAGCATAGTTTGTGAGCTCAAGCAGCAATTTCTTTTTGATTTTGTTTATCATTGTTTATTAAATGAGAAGACAGTATGTCTTATGTCACTACAATCAACTCTCTTCATAAGTTGTATCTACGTTCAGAATGTTGAGAAGAAAATGATGAATAAGTCTATAGACTCTCATATCTTTGTCAAATTTATTTGTACCATAATTTTCATCACATACATGTACATTTACTAGTTATATCTCAACAATTGCTTACCTTGTTCCTGCATACCATTTTCTTCATGGATTTCCTGTAAATTATGGCCCACTGTCCTCTGGCCCTTGGGAGCTGTCAGGTTCTGGATCATGCCATACTGGTCTTTGGCCTTGCATGCTAATTTGACCCGGTCACTACAGAAATTAGCAGAGATAGAATATTATTTGACACCATTACATGCATTGAAGACACAAGCTAATGTTGTGGAACTTCAATTTTGAAAAAACTGTCAAACTTTGATATCTGAGCTACATATTGTGCTTAAATGACCAAATAAACATCCTAGCATACAAAAGTTTAGAAAGTTATGCTGCCACTGGTATGGTATGCATGAATAAACATTTACTGCTTTGGCTGAGTATAAATTACTCAGTCCTAAAAACACAAAAGTGGGAGAAAATAGACAAGGTCAGGAGAAGGTCACACTGGATACTGTAGATTTTCACTCTTTTGAAGCACTGAAAAATCACTCTAAAGGTAATAAAGGTATAAATTTTCAGGGCTTCATTTTTAGACCTTATCAATGACACTTAGAACATGGAGAATTATGTAGTCTGATTCTTTTTCTTCAAAGTTTTTTTTAAAATCTCTTTAATAAAGTTAACATTATCGAAGACTCAAGTAACTGAAGTGTTACCATCTTGTTGTAATAAGAAAATTTAAGATGTTCTCTGAAGCTTCACCATGCTGATGTTCCTCGCCGGGCCAGGCCACTCATGACCAGGAAATCATAGTCAGCCAAGTTAACATTCTAATTAATACCAGACATTCTATCCAGTAAAGTCCCACCAACTAAAATCAGTTCAATCTGTTGATTCTAGTTGGTGCCTTAAACAAATTTTTGTCATGATTCATATGAGTGGTGACTACAATTACACAATTGACTACATTTTCTCTCCTTGGCAGTCAAGTGCATGCACATTGTTTGCCTTGTATTTGTTTCATTTTTATTGTCTTTAGCTTTTTTTGCATGGGTCTGCTGAACCTGTATAATAATTGGTGAGTGCGTCAAACCAGTTACATTTATCTAACATAAAGAAAGAGACAACAAACCTTTCCTCATCTCTTGCTGGTGGTTGTGTATTGTCAGTCATGAATATATCATGTGTCCTCTTGAGTGACCTGAACACAAGTGTGTGTACCGAGTGCTTGCTTACTTCCTGTATTGATGAAAGAAAATGAATGATTATAGAAAATAAAATACAAATTGAGGGCTACACACTCTACATGCATAGAAAGCTGCTTTTGAACCTTGAACCTTGAAGTAGTAATCCCTGAAGCAGCTTTACCAAGCTAAACTGGGATGGCTATCGATTTTGGATTCATATACCACACATACGTACGTACGTATATTCAATTGTGCAAATCAACTATCAAACTATATTGAGAACGACTAAGAATCTACATGTACAGGGAATAAAATTTAAATTTTGAGAACAGCGTGAAGTGTTTACAGAAAAAGAAAGCATAACCAAGGCAAATATTAATAAATAAATGAAGACGTGCTTATCACCATTACTTTGCCTTCAACATCCTTGGTATAAGGATATCCTTTAATTCCATATGCTGAACAGCTGAACCACAATCCACCATATTGACAAATAGATCTATATCTATCTAGAGATCTAGAATAAAAGTGAGTTATGTTGGCTTGTTCTCAATCCGTGAACCTCAAGGTAGTAAATAGGGCTGGGCGATGTTTTGATAATATCAAAATTAGACGATGTTGAAAAAATATCGTATACACGATAATGACCTCAATGACTAAAGGCACAGTCACACCTTGACGATTTAGCCAACGTATGCCTGACGTATCAAATTAGGGGTAAAACGCTGGGATACGCTGAACTTTGATTTTTTTCCGATTTGCACTTTTGGACGTATACATAGCGTGCTCATAACGAGTTGGACATACGCATAACGTATAACTTATATGGAACGTTTCGATAAGTTATAGATAACTTATACCAACGAATGCTCGTCGTGATGCCGACGTTCATAACGTATGCCCAACGATACTCTAACTTACCCATAGCGTGGGGTAGCGTATCGCCGACGATCACTTGTAGCAGCCATTAAAATACAAAAACTCGATCACAAACTAAATGTTCTCCTCCATGCACCCAAGAGTAAAACAACATGTAATCTGAGAAATAGCAAACTCCTGTGTCTTCCTAGATGTAAAACTAATAGATATAAGAATAGTTTTATCCCGTGGTGTTTTTATAATTTACAATAAGTGTAATATTGTGTATG
>JZLH01S0065926.1:7885-21600 GCA_001188425.1 Eucidaris tribuloides | reverse complement strand
CTAATTCATAACCAAATAAAATCAGTTTGTTGCAATGTATTATGCCATGAGTGAAAATGTTGTTCTGACTTTCAAAAATAGGAGTTTATTCATATCTTGGGCATGCAAGTCATCCTTTTTACCATCAACCAATTTTGCTATTGAAGTTTGCCTTCAATCAAACTGTTTAACTTTTTTGACAGCTTTGTTATGGTAAAGAAGCATAAACTGAACTTTTCAGTCGAAGTCCAATTTTCGGCTATGGCGGTTTGAGTGCATACTTGGACTCGCAGCTTGTGGACGACTCCAACACTGCCAGATTAACATGTGAGATGTTGCTGCAAAATGCACACCTAAAACAACCAACTTCCTGTAAAAATCATGTAGCAAAATTTGAAAAATATGAGTTCAAATTAACCAGAAGACTTTTATATATCTTCTTCACATGAAGTAGAATATGATGGTAAATGACCAGGCATTCATCATTAAGATAATTATGATTATCATTCATCAACAATCTTAAGGGCGTCTCTGGGATGTGGAAGCGCTAATGCAACTCCAACAACTTCAGTTGTAATCCACTGATTTGTCTCTTTATAGCCACAGTCACATTCCAGAACATTAACTCATCAACTGTGTTTCCTTTACCATCTACTTCTTTCCAGTTCTTTCAGTAACTTACTTCTGCAATCCTGTAATCATATGGCCGCAGCATGTAGGAGCTTTCTGCATCTTGCACTGACTTCCACAGTTTCCTTTCTGGTTTTCTCCTGTCTGCAACCATACAGGGTTATGGTTGTTGGGTGTACAACTCCGCAGCAGATTATTATTTGCATCTCCACAAACAGACATTTTACAAAATTATGCATTATTCATCTATTGTCATGTTTATTTATATTTATTTTAACACAAACTAATTATTGTTTTTACTTGAGATTGTTTGTTTGTGTGTCTTGCTTGTTTGTGGTAATTGTAATGATGTCTTTGTTAATGTAAATATTATTGTCAGGTAAGTAATGTGGTATTTGTAGTGCTTTTATTTTACAGTTTTTTTAATTAGCCTTTCAACATATAATGGCTCTGAACGTGCGCAAAAATCTGAATGACATCTCCTCCTATATTTAGGTTTTGCTAGAATTAGTGTTCCCAAATTGAAGAGTCTTCTGCCTGCAGCAACTGGAGCACACATGCCTGCACACCAAAGCTGTGGCTGAAAAAGAAAAAAAAAAACAACAATTATTGCAAGGGGAATTGGGAGCGATGAGTATGAAAATGAGACAAGAGAGCAGAGTACAGTGTATGCGCTAAAACTAACGGAGTATAAACAACAAAATGTCAAGTTTGTGTTATCCATCAGAATCAGGTAAGAAATTTTGATAATCTCTTCTGTCTGTCGTAAGTTTAACAAACTAAAATAAAAACGGTAAAACACATGAATGAAAAAAAAATCACATTTAATCTACGCTAGTATGTGACTCTTGGATGAATAATATCGAGAGCAGGCAAAGTATGGCATTAAATTACGTGAAAAAAAGATCAGAATAAATACATTACAAATAACCATTTTTTTTCTAAAATTGAAAGCAAAGCCATCCAAATACAGTATTTAAAAGCATTTTGTACAAAATAATCTTGATCATGTTGATAGTTGATAGTGATACTTGATTGATAACACCCTAATTTCATTAAATGAAATCAGTATAAGGTAGAACACTGAACAAATGTTAATATTCGTCATCACATTTCATTACAAGTAACGAACTTACGATCACCAGGCTGTGGGTTAGGTCAATTCCATCAGCAGTCTGTTAAAAATGGAAAGAGAGAAAAAAGATTGTTCTATTACATGTATTAAAATACTGATTCCTCAACAAATGACCCACGATAAATTCACTTTTTGCAAACAACAACGGCAACGACGTTTGCAATCTTGTGTTTACGTCGTCGCTGCAAGGATGCGCAATCTTAGACAATCAGCACACATTATTTCCATGAAGTCTTTATCATCCACAAAGTTCAACGTACCATGAACAATGAATGATTCAATTTGCATACGTTTCAACATACCAAAATGTCCAGAACAACATTGCCACATCATGATTTTTTATCAGAAACAGAGGCCATTATGCCACCTCGAATAATAGCAGGTAAGTCTGTTGGGGTTTGTGTCCGTCTTGATCAGCTGATTGACATTTAAATTTGCCTTTGCCATCACGTGTAATGTGTACGGGGATGGGGCAATTGTAAACGATTGTTGCCAAAGTCAATGCCATCGATCGATATCGTCGGTATGGCTTTGTATAATCGTGAACAACTCTGCTGTGCAAATATGCGCATGGTTGTACAAAAAGTAGACGGTGAAATTGTTTACGAGCGTACGCCCCTACATTACCAGGTACCGGGCCCCTACTGATTGAATGAAAACACCGCCACGATTTTCTGCGTAATGTCAATTTTGTGGAGCAGTACGTACATACGTGATCTGATTTGGAAAGCACGGGCAAAATTAATTTGCAGAAAGGAACTTATCGGAGCGACAACTCGGTCGGTATTAAGCAGGTACAATGTTCTGTAGTTGGACTATTCACTTTGAAATCACATTGCATTATCATTAGCAGGCGCGCGGCACAAGGGGAAATCCCGCTCGTAGGGGATTTTGGCCATGCGTAGGGGTAGGGGATACCTACGGGGAAAATGGCCTTCCGTAGGGGGATTTGATGATTTGTAGGGATGTGGGGGTTTTTGACAATTTTCAGAAATATAATTTCGTGATTTCCAGGAAATCCGATATTATATTCGCCATTTTGTCCATCGCCGAGGAAGAAATTGTGATCAATATTTTGCATTTCTAAGTTATTTTAGGGAAAACCATACCTTCGTAGGGAAAAGTGATTTTGTAGGAGAAAACATAGTTCGTATGCGGAAAATATGGTTAAGTAGCGTAGGGGGAAATCAAAATTTTGAGTGGCAGCCCTGGCGCGCGCACCAGCAAACTACGTACAAACAAACAAACATGCAAACAAACAATGATGATGTTGATTTGGGATAATAAATTTAAAATAAACCAACCTAAGTACGTACATGATGATTGGGGAGGAATAAAATTCAGTAAACAAACAGAAAATACGTACATGATCGAAGATTAGATGAACTGACAAAAATACATGTACGTATCTCGTGATGATGATTTTGATGATCAATGACAAGAAAATCATAATCCCAGGTGAAGATGTGTATTTATTCATTCATTTCGTTAGTGCTAGAGAAAATAACGACGCCGAACAATTGATTAAATGACAGAGCAGAGAAGGCAAATAATATAGGGACAACAAACAGACACGAGAATAAATATCGAATGAGTATTACATCAAGGCAATGCCAGTATTCCGTCAAAATCACACGCAAATAATTGTCAACTATTTCTTTTAACATTTAAATGGCAATCTTATAATTTCTAATTACAAAATTAAAGCTCACAACTCACATTTCCAATCAAAATGATCATAGCAAACAAGTCAAGTAAACAAACATCAAGGACCAACAAGGTACAAACGCCATAACAAACTACAAGTACAATGTACATGTATACAACTTGCTCAATGTCTGAAGGTTAGACGAGTACGTGTAACGTCAAAATACGATCAGATTAAACGGGATCGTACCCCGGATCGTACTGCTGTGCATTGCCATTACTGCATAATTTACGATTAATATTTTGAAATACAGTACATGGTTTTAAATAAAACATTCACACCAAACTTCGTACATCATTGAATGAATGTAATGAAAAAATACTACAGCCCCAAACAAGATACTTATTTATGTGCCTTGCCGCCAGCCGGCTGCATGGCCGTGTACCCGGCCGGATCGGCCGGGCAGCTACACATCGGCGCCGCAGGTACTCCACATCCCGAAACACGGGGACCTGCGTGCGCGCTGGGGTTAAAAAAAACCGCGAACTGGGGTATATGTATGCGTCCAATTTGCGGTCATAGTCAGTCTTGTCCACTCTCGTGGCTATTGTTGTTAGTGATGATGCAGTTATTTATACAATTGATAGATTTCAAATAGATTCACGGGAGTTTTGTTTTAAATGCTTATAAATGGCCGGCCCACCACACGCACGCGGGTAGCGTGCGGGCTGGCATGGCGGCGGCCGCAAAAACCGGGCGATGTACTACGGATCGCAATATTGCCAATGTGACATCACGCGCGGAATTGAAAACAACACGTGTAAATTTTGGTGGTTCGAAATTTGCCGATTTCCGACACGGGCAAAAAAAATCCTGGCGAGAACACTGCTTTTTCTGCTCTCCAATTTCGGAGATAGTCTCCAATATTGGAGACTTTTTTGTTTATTTACCTTGGCGCAGCAGGGACCATGTTATCGCAACTTAGGAATGTGATATTCAGAATCCTTGAGGGATTTTACCCCACATGACTGTCTACTTTGAAAATTCACCGTCTTCTTACCAAGTTATGACCGATTGTTTACATTTTGCAGCAGTTGTTAATAGCAAAGTTGCTGATGGTATCGATACCAGCAATAGTTTATGAATGTTGTCATTATCAATATTATTATTCTTATAAATTATTAATAAATTTGTATTAGAATCTATGTAAATCCAGATCTAATTGCTTACACCACCATGACCTCAGTGGGATTGGTCTTGGAAAAAAAATTTCCGATATCGGAGATTTTCTTTGTGCCAAGTTTTGATGACCCCATTAAAAGTCTCCGATATCGGAGATAATCTCCGACATTGGAGATAGTCTCCGATATTGGACGTGCGCCCGTACTGAATTTGCATGAAAGTGCGATAAATGTTGACTTGATCAGTTGATCATGTTGATTGAATTTGAAAACAAACATTCAACACGACGGACTGAAGTTGTAACCCGAAGAAGAAGAAGAAGAAAAAAATCAGCATTGCTGCCTGGAGCCACACATGGGGATAGCTCCATTCCACGCTTGGGAGCAACCCGTAGTGAAGTCCGTCACCTTTACAATCGCTTGTGGTAGCGGTGGTTTGGACCGCTTTTTGCTGCAAGACATGAATTTTGTGAAATGAAAAATTTATGTACTGTGCAAAAGCCGTAATTTATTACATTTCAATGAAAAAGTCCTTTCAAAAGTTTGATTTTGAGTTTAAAATTTGAATTTCAACTTACCGATACAGTCGCCAGTCAGTAAAATCTCGGTGGACAACCTTCGGGCGACTTTTGCTTGGTTGACGGGCGCACGTGCCGTGCGCGCTAATTCAAGCATTGGTATCAACGGGGTGCGGGTGCGATTTCTGCCGTGCGCTGTGGATGACCGGTGAGGGTGTCCCGCATTGTACAGGGAGAGTGTCTGGCTACGGTTGCCGAGCTATGGGGCTATATACAGCATCTTTTGCACTGTATTACCCCATAGTTCTACGGGTGCTCCATTCTTTTGTGTACAAAGTAATGGATGGCCTTTCTTATGCAGGTATGGCACAGAAAATTGCTCTGAAATTCAGTCTTTTACAAAATTCTACTGAAATTGCTTTGATATGGCAAGTGTATGATTAACCCCGAGGACGCTACCACGAAGTGGCAGCGCCCCGCAGAGGTATGTATGCTTTTCGGCATGATCGGGAGCGATCGAGTTGCAGTGCGCATGCTTCTGGTGATTGGTAACATTAGCGTCGTGCAGGCCAATTCAAACCCGGATTCAAGTCCGAAGTACGTGCAAGGAAACATATAAATTTTCCCAGTTATTGTACTTGGATCTAAATTTGATTCTTGCGGCAAAAATTTTAAGTAGAGGATCTATCTTTCCTATAAGCAGATATATTTTGGTGAGTATTGTTGTTTTTTGTTGGGATCTGGATTCATCCCGTGTTGGGAAGTTCACCTCATTTCGGCGAATTGGATACTAACCCATGCGACCTGAACACTTTGCTGAGGCAACATTCGTGTTGAATTTTAAAAACATGCTGCTGAAAATGAATAAATTTAGGTTTCAAGACATTCACAAAAGTCGTAGAAGATAAAATTTGTCAATAAATGACAAAAAACTTTTGAGTAAAAAAAAAGGTAAAAACGCGACCCCAGGTTTTCATGATTTTTGGTCAATCGTGAAGGGCAAAGTAACAATATTTTTTGGGGGCCTTATGAATTACCCACATGATTTCTTTATTTCAGGCATGAACATTTGGTGCAAAACAGTGTCGTTTCTAAAAATAATAGGTGCTGGATGTTGAAACCCTTTTCCATGCCTTCACGCATGATAGAACATTTACCAAGAGGAGAATACAGACAGCTACTAGGGGTAGTATAGCATCTATTGCACTATGCCCCTTGCTTGTATAGTTGGCCTGGAGGCTGGAGTGCATCTCCTGGCTGGAAGGATAAATTTGTCATGACTTTGTTCACTTATAGAGAAACAAGTGGCAGTAATTGAATTAATATGGTGCCTTGATAGAAAATTAATCCCATACAAAGTTACACAACAAATTTGCCTGTCACAATGTTACCGATAGTGATTTTTTAAAAAGTAATAAACATTTGACTATGGAATTAACATTGCAGAATCCTTGAACAAATGTACTACTTTTTAGATTAGTTTTTACATGAAGTCCTCATGTTTTCACTTTTGTTTCCACTTCTAGGTGGATTCACATTACTGCCCAAACTGCTTGGAAAACATGCCCTCGGCTGAGGCTAAGTCCAAGAAGAATCGGTGTGGTAACTGCCTAGATTGTCCCAGCTGTCAGCACACCTTATCCAACAGGGCTACAAGCGTGGCCGTACCAGATCCAAAGGACCCAACCAAAACCACCACCAAGAAGGTCTATTACCTTGCATGCGGCCTGTGTCGCTGGACCTCACGTGATGTTGGCATGCCTGATAAAGAATCTGGTACGTATGTAAGCTCTGTACTTCCCGTGCATACGGTACTCAATGCTCTTCAGAATCTTTGTTTAGAACAGATGACCATTAGTTTGTGTGTGTGAGTTCAAGTGAAGGTTGGTTTGAATTTCAGAGAAAAGAATGTGAAGTGAAAGAAGCTTTACCTCCTGTGAGATAATATTTCACCCCTGTTCTGCCCCCCCCCCCAAAATAGAATAAGAATAACATGTGATTATCAAGGTTGTGATTATTTCAAGGTTTTTCTCATTGCTTTGAAATTTCAGTTGAAAGTCAAGTTTACCAATTTGTTTTGGATAGAAAAAGTAAAGGAGTAAATAACCAGTTGTTGGAAAATGGTATTTTGTTATATTTTTCCTGACAAATTAGGTATAGAGCTGTTATATACTTTTTGAACATATTTAGTACAGTATGTATTTGTTGCTAAAAATGCACTAATTGCAAATCTGTGGTCAAAGCCAGATGTGAAAGTCATCAAATGTGTCATTTACATAAGTGTACTGAAATGATTTTTATTGGAATGAAAACTGATTTCTGAATTGTTTGTATTAAACATTTTAATATTATGCACCATTTTTCAGAATATGATATCTTGTTGATAAGATACTTAGATGTTTAAGCAACTATTCCTGTTTTATTCTCTTTACAGCAAGTGGACCATGGCTGGAACCTGAAAATGAAGGAGCAAAAAGGGTGAGCTTATCATTCTAACCAAACAAAACATTTTTGAATTATTTATTGTTTGAGAATATATTTGCTTGTTTACCTGTACATGTATACCAGTATTGCTGATAGCACATTGAAATAATGTTCTGCGAAAACATTGCAAATCATAATAGATTTGATAATTTTGTAAACAATGTGACATCATTTTCAGATATCTGCTTGTGCCTGGGATAATATGTATGTCGTTGAACATGCATGTAGATTTGTGAGAGAATACTTAAATTAGTAGAATATGTAGATTTGTAACACAATCTTGTGAAGAATGAATGTCAGTTTCACTTTCATACAGATACAGTTGCTGTAAATATGCGGCATGATTTTGAAATTGATAGTGTCATCATAAAATTGTACTTCAAAGGTAAAAATGTGATAGCATACCCAACTTTGGTCTCTGTATACTGGTAACTGTAGAATTATCTGAGGGATTGTTGATCATTTCCTATTTGTGGATTTAAGTTCTTATTTAAGGATTTTAGTCGTGTCTTTATTTTCTCTTTTGATTTTAATTCTGACATACTAGATAGCAGACCTGTCAGAATACTACCAGCAGCTGGCCAAACAAGAGAAGATGGAGCGGGAACACAAGAAGTTCACCCGGCGCAGGGCATACTTCAGGCTGCAGGAGAAGTACCTGTCGCCCTCTGCTGGCCGACGGAGGAGCAGTGCTCTGCTGAGTACCTTCACTGGCTTGACGTGAGTGTAGTGAATTTAACCCGTTGGAGACTAAGTACAAGTTAACTCATGCTGGGGTCTATGGAAAATGCATGTTCTAGTGAAATCAAATCGTCTCCAATGGGTTAAGAATGTCCAACATTTGCTCCGGCGACAATTGCTCAGACAATTATTTCATGCACTAACCCTGACCTCAACCCTAACCCTAACCCTAACCCTAACACTAACCCTAACTGTATTTTTAACTCAAAACCCAATGGCAACCCTAACCCTAACTCCTTGTCTACCGAGATATTGCCATCGGAGCAAATGTCGGATCACTGATTTTAAGGCTAATTGCAGATGACTTTCAATGCAGTCAAACCTGTCGTTGCGGCCACCTCTCTATAGCAGCCAACCTGTCTATAGTGGTCACTAAGATGATTCCCCTGGAGACAAATTATATGTTAAAGAACCTGTCTATAGCAGCCACCTGTCTATAAAGGCCACACTTTTTGTTTCCCTTGGGTGACCACTATAGACAGGTTTCACTGTATAGTCAAACCTGTTTAGAAAGGACACTGAATGAAAACAATAAAAGTGTCCTTTGTGGACAGGTGTCCTTTCCTTTACAGGTTAAATTATGTATTTGTAGTTTTCTCTCTGGGGAGTTGGTTTTGTGTTCTTTATAGACAGGATGTCCCTTGTTACAAAACCTTCACAATCAAAATGAATCATACAAAATTATGAAATTGTAAACATCAAAATAACTTTATTTTTGTGGGCAGGTCTCCCCTTTTTTAAAACAAAAAGTAAGAGACAAGCCTTCTTGACAAACATTAAAGCCATAGGTTGACAATGACCAAAGTTTAAAAAAATGTAATCTACGTAATCATTCATGCTCTAAGTGTCTTTGATAAGGTCTAAGAATGAAGCCCTGAAAAATATTGTATTTCAAAATGATGATTTAGTGCTTTAAAAAAGTAAAAATATACAAGCACTCAGATTGACTGGATTCACCTGCCCATTTCCTTCCATAGATTTATTGTGTGCAGATCTAGGCTATTTTATCCTCTGCCAGAGTGGAAATTGTTATATTCAGCATGTCTTGCCAGCGGAAAGATATTTTCCAACTTTTATATTTTAGGGTGTTTATTTGTCCATTTGAACCTACTATGTGCTCAGATATCAAGATTTGACAATTTTTAAAATCGGAGTCCACAATGTAGATCCCTGTTATGTGTAACCTATCTTTAGGCGGGGCGGGGGGCGGGGGGGGCTAAAAAGACCCCCCCCTGACAGTCGCGAATTCCGCCTGCTTGCTAATTTTTTGAACGGTCGCTCGCTGACTTTTTAGCTTTAAGATGTATTGCGCATTTTGTAGACAAATTTCGCCCCCGATGTCGGAGTACGCGGTTTCCGGAGTTTACGCACTTTCGTACTGGCATGTACACCAAAATCGCTCCCCAAAAAATGAAATGTGTGTTATTTCAATGCAAATTGTGTTTTCAGCCAAATTATAAATTGTTTGATTTATTTTATACTTTTTACTTGATTGAATTAACTTATTTATGCGATGTTATGGATCGACAAATGTGTCGGAGAAATTTCATCGAAAAAACATAAAAAACAGAAGGTCAAAAAACAAAGACAATACATAGAAATTAATGAAACAAATAGAATACATTAAGAAATTATTCTGATCAGCATTTTTTTGACGTAATTGTTAGAATGTACAAAAAGAATATTTTCACCAAAAATTGCATTTGTGAGCTGATTTAAGGGAATTATATTGCAAAAATATGTTTTATACAGAAAATATGTAGTATTATTATTAAGAAATAGAAGTTAATTATTTTTCAAAAATCAAATATACAGTCTTGGAGATTACAGTCGTCTATGCAAGTGCTAAATTTTCGCGGCGATCGCGCAATCTGCGGCCGAGTTCTGGAAGGGGGACCAAATAACCCGCCCCCCCCCCCCGGGCTATGCAATTTCAAAAAAGCCTGGGCTGATTAGGGTTAATACTAATTATACTTATCCTAGGGTCTATTTTTCTGGTTCTGGACTGACAAAGTTCAATGGTTTTTCCACAATATAATCACAGAGGGTGATTTTCCAGGTTATGGTGAATTGTGACACAAGGTGACCATGCTCCATGCAGAGCAGACAGCATGAAATCTATGGATAAAACTAACTCTGAGATTTATTTTGTCAAAACAACCTGGAAACAAAATTACGTCACCAAATAAGGCAATCATAGTATCTGTTTTCTTCAGAAAAAAATCTCCATTATATTGCTGTTTACAGTAAATTAGGTCTTTCTAGAGTAAAAGTGTGCAGTTCCATTTTTTGTGGGCCACCCTGTATAGTATGGCTTGGCTGCAGTTGCATCAGTATAATCAGACATTGATCATATGATGCACCACGCGCTACCCTGGGGTACCGTCATAATCATAATAATAATAATAATATACAAATAATGACTGGGCGGAGGTCGTTACATCAAATTACCAGCCCGAGGTTGTCTTAGAAAATGATTCTTTGCAAGACAAACGAGGGCTGGTAATTTGATGCAACGACCGACATCACAGTCATTATTTGTTTTATTCAACGTCACGAAACTTGATGAAATTTTAAAGATAGAAAAGTTTGTTTTCATTGACAGATTAACGCCTTTTGGCCCATTTCGCGCTTGGTGTGCGTCTGCTATAGTTATTGGCATGCGCGTGATCGATGCGTAGCGTAGAAAATGTCAATAACCTTAGAGTGCGCGCGCGTAAATGGAATTTTGGCGCGCGGCACGACAATGCGTCAAATTTATTACGCGCAGTTCAGAAGAAACAAACGCGTATACGGTTGCATATACGGTTGCAGATTCCGCGCGTAAGCGCTATTTTTTACGTGTAAAATGGGACTTTCGGGATACGCACGCCTGTGTGACGACGGGTCGTTACACTCCTAGCAGGCGGTGCTCAAAATAGAAAATGTCATGTGACAGACATTGAACCAATCAGGAATACAAACAAACTTAACCAGTTGAATAATACAAAATATTTATTTGGCGCTTAATACGGGTCTTCCTAAGCACACTGTTTTCTGTCTATGATTTAATACCAGGAATTAAAATTAAATACAAATACAAACATTATATGAGAAACCTTAAGTAGTACAAAACAATAGACATATAAATTAGTGAATACTGAAACACCGAGTTGGTATCCTGGTGTACCGTGTTGTGTAGCGCCTTCTTGTGTCCATAAAAAGTATTTTCTTCAGTTATGATGCTGAGGCTGCACTACTTCACAACAGAAAGACATAAACTGACAACACCCTTAGTGTTGTATAACATCATTTTAGAATACATTTTGCACAAGAAGAACTTTTGAACATTGAAAAGCACACTGCAAACATAAGTTTTGCACAGTTTTGTAACCTAGGGCACAGTGCTGAAAAGTAAATGAATAATTCAACCAAATGGCAGATTTCTATTTGGTACCCCAGGGTACGAATTACGTCATCATGTGACTTCATACTCATTGTATTGTCTTTTTACAATGACAGTCTAAAGGACGAGCAGTCTGCCATCTCGCCCGTAGAGACAGCTGTCCCCATGGAAGAAGTGGACCCTCTCCCAAATAAAGTTTTTACCCAACCGGTGGTCTTGGAAAAAAGTAAGTCACGGAATTGGAGGTTGGAAAACAGTGGTAGATCCAGGGTGATTCTATGGTCTCTCCCCCCCCCCCCAAAAAAAAAGATCTATATAGCAAAGGTTTGTCAAAGAACTCCAAGGGAAGGTACCTATATAATGGCTGGGAAAATGTTGAGATATTTACATGTAAAGCTCAAGTGTAGTTTTAGTCAAACAATCTTTTCATCAATCTCTCACAAAGTATTCGATTGTTACCCCAAACATTAAAAAAACATCACCAAATCCACTAAAAATTGTTCATAGTAACAAATTGTGAGTTTAACTTATAAGAGAGCATGTAGCGGCGTGTACATTGCCTATCCCCCCAACATTTAACATTTTGAGTAGTTTCTCAAAAATGGAAGAGTTTCAGAGGGGCAATTTTCAGGGCATTGATAGATCATAAAGTCTATCTATAAACATAAATAAAAAAGCATTTCATTTGTGTGCATTTACCAAAACTATACTTGGGCTTTCAAAATAATGATAAATAGGTTTTCATGTCCCAAAAGTTATTTGTACAGCACAGGAGAAAACAAACAAAGAACAAACTGACTTTATGTCTTACAAGATGGGTATCCATTTATACTAAAAAGACGAGCAAAAACAGAAACTATCTGTGGGTCGTTAAATGGGTTATGTGTGTGTATGTGTGTGTGTGTGTGTGTGTGTGGGGGGGGGGTGCTTCCCTTTGAATCTGCCACTAGTAACATCATTCTCAGTTATTGGTATTGCTGTACATCCCAGTTATTTTAAAGGTAAATTACATGATTAGGGGTAGTCCTCAATTTGTGGTGAAACTCCTCTAAAATCAAGTAAACTGTGCGAGGATTTTACTGTGAAAATTTGGTAGTCAAAAGTTGACTCATTCTGAAATAACTTCCGTCTGTATGCCTTGTGACAGACAAATCTGTTGTGTGGGTTCTATGGAATGCATTTTTTATCAGCGCTCGAGAGAAACAAAATGCTAGTATGTTCATGCTTGATTCAGCTTTAGTAAACAAATTCAAGAAAAATCCTTCCAGGAGATACACTCCAGCTGATGTATCCACTGATATATCTTTCAACCAGTTTGGTTCAAGAGGCATTTTTTGTCTTTCCCAATCATGTCACTACCCTTTAACTCTCAAACAATCCGTGAAAAGTTTTTATTTGAAGTACTGTCCTTTTTCTTGAAATACAGTGCCTAACAATAATAGAGGTGTTATAATTAATGACAATCATGATGACTTTGGTTACACTGGGATTACATGAACTCTTTTAAATGACTAGTGATAAAATATTTTCCAGTCAAGTATCAGTACACCTTTTCTTCACTAATACTATTGAAAGAGTTGATATAATATTTCTGGCGTGTGGGATATGTTTGTTTAGTATTGCCTGTTTTGTGTACTGGTATACCTACGGGTAACATGATTGTTAACAAAATTTGATTGACCTTGACATACCTTGACCTAAGCCGTCCACATCAGCATGCTGTGTGATGGCTTCTGTTTCACAATAGCCTGCCAGGTAGATCTATCAGACGCCAAGTGGCTAGCTGCCGCCATTTGTTGGATATTCCTAGATTTGCAATCTGCCCTTACACACAATCTATCCACTTCTGTGGTCTACCTCTGGGTTTTGATCCACAGGTTCTCCCTCTAGTGCAATTTTAGGATATCTTTTAGTTTCCATTCTTGTGATGTGGCCAAAGTATTTGCGTCATTTTTTCTTGGATGGTGTCTATTCCTGCCTTGTAATGGCCAAGCACCTCTCTGATTGTTTTGTT
>JZLH01S0065886.1:80402-91223 GCA_001188425.1 Eucidaris tribuloides | reverse complement strand
TTATTTGTAGGCCAATGTCACTAAACTGTTTGCACAGTTTCTTCTTTATGTTTTCGGCTGCTCGTGGAGGCTTATTAATGATTGCCAGTCCATCATCTCGGTACAATCCAACATTCTCTTTCGGTATTGTCTTACTTATCACGTTAAGAATGTACGTACCTACTAGCTCACATGTCTCTGCACCATCATATGAACCCCATGGCCACGTCAAAGAGGTCTTCAGTTCTTGCCTTTTGCCAAGTCACATTGTCGTGCAAAAGTAGGGTGTTCTTTACGTGGAAGATTATCTCAACCTCCGATGGTGTGATGTTGGTGAAACGCTGAGCGAATTTTATGGCCTTACCCATCAGCTCACTGTCGATCGACGGATAGAAGTTGACAACATCGAAGGTGATGAACGTGGAGTTGGGACTGGTCTCGATGTTCTTAAACCAGTCTATTACCGCACCAGAGTTCTTCCACTGGTTGACGTTGGTCGCTACAAGGACATCAGCATTAATCCTATCCAGTATCTTCTTTGATATGATACCAATATCACTTTTGCATGGATTGATCAATCGGCATGTAGGATGGCTTCTGAAATTTTCCTTGTGATCTTTTAGCGTTATGTATGCAGGTTTTTCTGCAATCACGTCTATCCTATCTGATAGCCTGAGATTGGTGGCAATCCTCTTTGCTTGTAGATTGGTGGTGTGTTCCGATTGTAGCTGCGATCGTTTGTAATTAGCAGTGACATTGTCCTTCATCAGCTTGTCGTAGTTTTGACGATTCACGGAGTAGTAATTATTCGTCTTATCAGCCGGTACAAGAATGTTTTTCTCATTGCGTATCTTGTTTAAGTCCTGCTTTAGTCTGTCCTGAAAAGGTGAGCTCACCTTGCGGAATTTCACGCCTTCAATTAACTTTAGCAAGTCGTCTTCAAACTGTTTCAGCTGTGGAATATATATATATATATATATATATATATATATATATATATATGTGTGTCTGTGTGTCTGTGTGTGTCTGTGTGTCTGTGTGTCTGTGTGTTCGTACCTGCACATGTATGGTTCGTAACTTCAGTTCAGTCCATTTTATTTAATCCATTTTTCATTGAAAACCAGAACATTTTGTACAATTTGATATTTGATACAAATAAAAGGAAAACGGGAAACTTAAAATAAAGCCCCGTTGGGCGTTGTCAGACTTAGTTCCCTTAGAAAAAGTAGCATTATATTAATAAGTAATGACAAAAATACAAATGTCAATGCGGTAACATCAACACATAGACATACATAAAACATATAAACTTAAATCTACGTACAAAATGATATGCAAACAAACCAAAGAGACGTCAATATATCTGGTATATGACATAAAATGGGTATTGAAACTGTATACTGTATATTAGAAGATGGGAAAATGAAAATATTTCAAACAAATTTAATACTTAGACGAAAGTTACTGCTTCAGGTTTCTGGGAAAAGGAAACAGATTCTTGCATGTTTAAATGTCTTTGGGAATTGAGGAAAGGAGTCCCTATTTCATGTGTTGTAGACATGTGCCTTATTATTTATAATAAACATTTTGGAATATGAATAGGAAATATATTTTGAAAGTAGTAAAAAACCATGCAGAGCCATTGCATAATATAGGGCCTAAAAAAGGTGTTTTTAAGTTGATGAATAGTGGGTTAGAATGGACAAGATAATAATAGCCCAGGCAAACGCGTATAGCTTTCTTTTGCAGTTTAAATAGCACATGTAATTTTGTGATATTACTTTTCCCCAGACCTCAATACAATAATTGAAAAGTATAAATGAGCCTTGGTATTTGTCCTGTGTTCATCATGTCAACGCCTTTATCAGTAATAGCCTGGTGGTATTGTCGCAGCCCGGAAAGCTGTAGATGACGGGTTCGAATCCTGGTTCATTTTTTCTGACATGTTTGTTAAAATTATAGATCAGCAGTTGCGATCTAAAAATTCAGAAAGAGACAAATAAAAAATCTATTACATCGTCTTTTCACCTCTCTAAACAATCCCTTTTATTCATTTAATAATAATAATAAAAATGGACTATTTAAAATAACAATGTCAGAATTGTGAGCCTTGGTATTTTTCCTGTAGTTCATCGTTAAAATGCCGGTAACCAGTAATAGCCTGGTGGTATTGTCGCAGCCCGGAAAGACATAGATGACGGGTTCGAATCCTGGTTCATTTTTGTAACATGTGCATCATCTTTATTTGTTAAAATTATAGATTAGCAGTTTCGATCTAAAAATACAGAAAGAGATGAATTAAAAATCTATTACATCGCATTTTCACCTCTCTGAATAATACCTTTCATTCATATAAATCAATTATATAACAGGAATCTGTTAATGAGGTAACTTTTAAACCACTGCAAGGGAGTACCTCAATTACCATAGTATTGGAGTTTTGTAAAGAGAATTTCATGCTCAACTACATGAAACGCCTTGGAAAGTCCATAAACACCCCAATCCCACATGTATTACTTTGTATTGCAGACACCTCTTGCAAATCTATAAAAAAAAAACTGGGAAGTTGAATAATATTTCCTTAATCCATATTGAGTGTCAGTAAGAATTTTATAATTCAAAGAAAACAAGCAAAGCCGATTATGTACACACTTTTCTAGTTATTCAGACATAATGCGTATGATTGATATCGGTCTGTAATTATCAAACTTCTGAGCATCATCTTTCTTTGTTAAAATTATAGATAGCAGTTTCGATCTAAAAATACAGAAAGAGATGAATTAAAAATCTATTATATCGCATTTTCACCTCTCTGAATAATACCTTTCATTCATATAAATCAATTATATAAAAGGAACAATATGACGAAGTAATTGTATCTTTTAATCTATGTAGTATTGTTATTAACAATACATTTGAAAACTTTACCTATAAAATAATCAATGTAAGAATCCCAGTGCACGTTATGATTTATAATAACACCAAGGAAATTAACGCCCAAGTATAATTTTGGTCGATCACCCCATACATCAGAAAACAACATAAACCTACTGAAAATGGTTTAAAGTGATAAATTATGATGTTTAAATCAGGAGAAAATCTAGCGGTATATATATTGCTATGGGAAATGTCGGGGGTCCCCCAGCTGACATTTTACATTTTGAGTAATTTGAAATGAGAGAGTTTCAGAAGGAGCAATTTTCAGGGCATTGATATATCATATGGGTCTATCTAAAAAAAATAATTGCAAAGAATTTCATGTTTTTCCATTTACCAAAACTATACTCGGGCTTTAACAGAATTAGTTTTATTTAAGGGTTTCATCTCAATTTTAAGACTTAATTTATCGAGATCAATTGATATATTACACAAAATATTATGAAAGGTGAGAATATGGACAATATCGGGTTGTGTATACATTCAGGTTGTGTCATCGGCGTACGTCGGAGGACTTTATAATCATTTATATAAATCAAGAATAAAAATGAACTAAGGATTGAACCTTGAGGTAACCATCATGACAAGGATCTGAGGAAATATTATTATATATGTATATTACATACTGAAATCTATCAATGAGGTAACTTTTAAACCACTGCAAGGGAGTACCTCAATTACCATAGTATTGGAGTTTTGTAAAGAGAATTTCATGCTCAACTATATGAAACGCCCCAATCCCACATGTATTACTTTGTATTGCAGACACCTCTCGCAAATCTATAAAAAAAATGGGAAGTTGAATGATATTTCCTTAATCCATATTGAGTGTCAGTAAGAATTTTATGATTCAAAGAAAACAAGCAAAGCCGATTATGTACACATTTTTCTAGTTATTCAGACATAATGCGTATGATTGATATCGGTCTGTAATTATCAAACTTCTGAGCATCATCTTTTTTTAAATTCTAGTGTTATATCTTAGCATTTTTAAAATTTTCTGCAACAATACCATATGAAATAGAAAGATTGAACATAAAAGCTAAGGTGTCAGCAATACAATAGATAACTTGTTTCGGGTTATTACTACTTAAGTTATCATGACCACACGAATTACTGTTATTCAATGGCAAACCTGTAAAATCTCATGTGCAAGAATTCGGGAAAGAATCATTAAGATATTGACGAAATGACATATATTGGTCAGAGATGGGTGAATCATTAATTTCCTGCGTATATCAGTTCTCAAAATATGAATTAAATTCAACGGCAATATGTTGAGAGTCAGATGTTTCCATTCTCATTCACAAAGTAATGCGCTAAAGATTAACCACAGACAAGTTTTATTTTTGCATTGCGTTTAAACTGATGTAATATTTTGCACAAGTAGTTTTTCTTGGCATGTTTTACTGAAATTAACTTTATTTCTCTGTTTCTTCCTTTTTTGTTTCATTTAACGGATTCCTACAAATATTTGGGAATTGTTGTTTGTATATTTTTTCATGGAGCGCAACATATACTTAACCGGGGTTTACGCATACGGTTTTTTTTCATTTATTCGTACTTTCGATTAAAGGAAAATGTTTATCCAAAAAATTGTAAATTGATCAATAAGCAAATCATATGCAACATTTGGATCATCACATTTGTATACAACAGACAAAACAAATTGAAACTTTGTATTTTATACTGTGAACAAAAACATGAAATTAACAGAACGTAACTCATCAAACTAATTACTGGAGCCTTTCATTAAAACAAAAATAGGTTAATGATCATTAATATAAATGCATAACCTTCCACAATCAATATCTGAATTAATTACATTTGTGAATATATTATCAATTAAAGTAGCACTTGTTGACGCACGGGTTGCGGTTTGTACTGGCAAAATACCAAATCAAGAGTTTTTTCCTACGGAATTCATTATTTTTGTCTTTGAAAAGATTGATATTAAAATCACGTGCTATATTAAATTTTATATATATTTCTGTGTTCTTTACTTAGTTTATTTATAGTATGAATATAAATTCATAGAAATTTGTAAAACTAGTAGCAAGTATAACACCAACAGTAGTCTTTTTATTATATTTAAATGAATATACATTCACACTGAATATCCCTTTCAGGACAATAATTATGAATATCAGTTCTTAATTTGCACACAACATCATTTCTGACAAATAAAACAACACCACCCCACGACCATACAACCTGTTAGAATTATCAAATCTATACCCGTCTAAATGAAAGGGGATCAGAAGCGTATTAATTAATTAAGTAATAAAGTATTAATTCATATTTCCGATATTGCTATAAAAGTAAAGGAGTGTTGTATATTATAAACAAAAATTGTGACAAGTTTCAAAGTTTTTTTTCTATTCAAATTATATACATGCAAGTTGGATCAACGCCATCAAGTGGAACATTCAGTTAATATTGCATTGTCATAGTAAGTTAAGTTAGTAGTAATGCATGAAGCAGTGTGTACTAGTACAAATATTATTAGATACATAGAGTCAAGAACCCCAAGTTTGACGGCCGTACACACGTTCGTGAAGACCGTGGTGCCAGCCCATGGTTCTACTCAAATCGGTTTACTTCGGTTCCTTTGGGTCACTTCGGATCACACGGGGCATTTGGGGTCACCCACTTTGCTTATCATCAGTAGCAGGGATTTCATGTAAAGTGTATGTGTGTGTGTGTGTGTGTGGTGGGGGGGGGGGGTTGGCGGAAACACCGAAGGCGAAATAGATTATCGTCAGTATAAATTTGAAATCCCCCTCTGCATTATCAATGTTTAATCACCAATCACATTCTTCTTTTGAACAGGTTTACAGATACCAAATCTAAAAAATAAAATAAAATAAATAAATGCTAAAACAATAGAAAATGGATTGGTCGCCCATTGATTTTCACCCATTAAAGGCCCTCTATGATCGTTTTGAACGGCAATTTTGTCAGGACTTCAATTTTAGGCAATTCAAAGACTATAGTAATATGCATGGAGAATCATGTAGCTATTTTTTTTTAAATTGAAAACAATGTTAAAGGATGCCTGTAAGGATATTTAATAAGATTAATTTGGACCTCTGGCGATGGTGGGATAACGCGTATGCATGGCCGGGAACTCGCTGCCGAAAACTTTTTAGCCTTAGGTCAAGCACCTTCGTTTATACATAATTTTTTCTCGGGCTCATTTAGACAGAGGCATTGATAAATAAAATTCAGACATTTTCTCAATGTAAACAGTGTGTACAAAAAAAAATGGTACTATCGGGCGAAAATCAATTTAGGTATTCAATTTTCTCAAAAGGTATGTGTATTTGATATTATATTGAGGCAGATTGATTTATTGACACATATTTTCCTCATCTAATTTATATTTAATCAATCGAGAGTTATGATTACATTTTAGTAGTCAAACAAAATCGCGTTTGTACCACTTTTCGTATTAATGGTGAAAATCAGCATTGATACTTCAATCTCGAATGTGTTAATTTCTATACAAATCAAAACTAGTTAACATAAATTACGAAATCAATAAAGAAAGAACCCCCAAAATATTTATTCTTGATAAAATATGTTATACTTTGTGTTTCTTAATGTTTAAAACCCCCATAAACACGAACTCCTTAAGAGTAAAATACGGCCGCTGCTGTTTGCCATAATTACCATTCACGTGACTGAACATCAATACTATTTTCATGTTGAACCGCACATTGCGTTACAAAGAAAATACAAACGTATACTCATTGATATTAACTATATTCCTGCACTTTAGGCATTTACATACATACATATATGACTTTTTCTTTCTTGCTTTCTATCATGTGTATTTAGTGTGTACTTACTGTTCTATGTTTATCATAATGTCCAGTATATTTTCAGGGGATAATCTCACCAAGTGTTTTAAATAATGCTTTTGTTGGTCTCACCACTTAATTCAATTTGGCGAACAGTACGCCACGAAGCGGCGTGTTGTGCCCAATTGCTCTCGGGCAACGATCATTTGTTTTGGTGCACCCACGCAAATGTAAAGCTTACATGTGATTATTGCAGTGACGGTTACGGCGCTGGGCTTAGCGATTGCAGATACCGTTGTTGTGTAGTCGGCTGCACAATCTCGCGCGACAAAAAATTATTGTATTTTGGGTGATCTGGCTTTGATATTTTTAGCTGGAAAACCTAGTCAAGTCCACTGTTAACTTTGAAGATGTGTGTGGAGTAGAATATTTCATGGAAATATCATGCAGAGAAAAGGATCAGCGCGATATTTTTATTTTCAGGTAAGCCAGGCAGTTTTTAGAGTTGAATGTACACGCATGTTGTAGCGTTTATCTCCTTTTCGAGAGACGATGTCATCAAAATTGGAAATAGAATGTGATATCAAATGATTCAGTGGCATTTTGTCTTTCTAATAGTGCAAATATCTTATTTACCTTTTATGGATCTCTATTTTGTATTTATCACTTGTGTGATTTCTTGTTAGCTTTGTTCTTTGAAAGACACAATAGGAAAAATTGGCCGGCTAGCTTCAGACATCCACGCGGAGTTTACCCGAAACTTACACGGCACTTACCCGACCAAATACAACAAGCCCCTTTTAAATGGTTTCTTTGTCAAAAACACAAAACACAACCTACAAAACATACTGACGTAGCACAGGTGTATGGTACTAAAGGGATTTTGTGTCATTACAGAAAATTTATCATAATCTCAAGACTGACACAACCAACTGAAATGAAACAGTGAAATGTATGGTCTTTTAGCTTTATGAAAACACCCAACATAACTTGTGTATATGAATTTCATATTCGCTGGTGCAATTATTGCATACACACTGTAGACAGGTACAGCCTTTTTTAAGTTTTAGGGTAGAGTTTTTTTTAATAGTCTTAGGGGACAACCACCCCATCGCCCCCATTGCCTACGGCACTGTGACGCCACCCATGCTTAACATTGGTTACGGTCGAATTTTTAGGGAGATAGATTTCTAGGGATGACGCAGTAATTGCCCGCGGCACCAAGTGGCCTTATTTTAGTGTTTGTGTGTATCTAAATACATTTGTTATTTATTCATTTAACAAAATAGGCAATTGCATAAAAAGAGTCATGCATATAAGAAGTTTTTGCTCTTTTTAAATAATTAGCATCTAAACAGAAACACACACTGAGCAAACTCCCAGTAAAATGTTCCCTGGCCAATTATTTTCCGTGTAAAATTGTATCAATTTATAAGAAATGTGCACTCTGCTCGCCCTTCTATTACCATGATTACTTCCACTTTGCTTTTTGCCCTGCTGTCCCCTACGTATTGTGTATTGTAATTGCTGTCCCCTACGTATTGTGTATTGTAATTCTTTTCATTATTTTTTTTTTCAGTGAACAGCAGTAGAAAGGTTAATGGCTTATGCTGGCTTCAGCATTCTCATTTTAAGTACACAGTACTTGTAATCCTATCAATTTTGTTGTCTTTTACGTTCTACATTTTGTATTCACGTTTTTAATGTGTAACTATTAAAGGCAGGGGATCTCTTTTGCATGCCTAAAAATTAACATTGTGTAAATACAATGACATTTAGAAGAAAATGCCATCTGGGAACCTTTAGCAAAATAAAGGAGCTAGAAACTCAATTTTAGTGGAATTATAGTGACCGTTAGACTCAGATTTTATTTTTTTCTCGCGAGAAAACAATTCCTACCATAGAACTTACACTAAACAGCTAATGTTTTTCTTTTGCATTTTTCAAATTCTAGGCAGTCACTGACCCCCAAACTTCACAGACATGCCCTTCATCAATAGCCTAAGGGCATGGGTTTTCTTTTCCTGCTCTGTGGGGATGTTTGCAAATGAGATCCACTGCCTTTAATATTGTTTAGTTCACTTGTATTTCCTGAATATTCATATAGGTTGTTTTATAAGATTGGATATAAATGAATTGAATTATATGAATATAACTCTGGCTAAAAAATAACGAGCTATAGGGGTTACCATTTACAAAATCCGACTATTCACTCTTTTAACCATCAATAGACCATAATACATACCTAGTTTTTCGTGCAACAATTATTGTGGGGACAACTTAATACTGGTATGTCTTTGTAGGGATCTGCCCCTGATCAGAAATACTAATATCCCCACACTAGACGGATGCTCATGTATTCATAACATGCAGTTGATGAAAACGCATGTTTTGCTTTATACATTGTGTGTTATGGTTGACACAGGGGGCGGAATCCGCCCCTCGTATGGGTTTTTCACCATTTTCGTCGAGCAAAATTTTTGATCGCGCTGTTCACTGACTTTTAATTTCGAGTCTTGCGCATCTTTTCAGACCATTCTCACGAAAATTGGGCCCGCCGTTATACCGCTACGCAACGATTTATACAAGCATGTCAGCCCCAAAACTGCTTAAAAGCGTGGTTTTGTGTAACTATTTCAATGGGTAAATTAATGCTTTTGCTTTAAATCGCTTACTTAAGTTTCTAGAATACTAATTTTGCTGTATGTATTCTTTGTAGCATCTCTAACAATTGTGCTTGGAAAGAAAAACTCGGTATCAAAACTAATCTTTATGCATTTTATTGTTTTATTAATTTCCAACACTGTAAAAATATTGGGTAAAATTTCACTCAAAATTGACCCAACATGAGGTTAATTATGTGTCCAACCAACAATGGGTTAAACTTTACCCAATCCAGAATTTACCTTTTGGTTGGGTAATTTAAATTAACCCATTCATTTTACCCCGTTTAATTTTACCCATCTCTCTTTTTACCCCAAATTTACCCAAGATGAGGTTAGTTATGTGTCCACCCAAGGATTGGTCAAACTTTACCCAATCCAGAATTTGCCTATTTTGTTGGGTAATTCAAATTTACCCATTTATTTTATCCCAAGTAAATTTACCCATCTCTCTTTCCGTAAGTATGAAAATAGTGAAAATTAATGTTTCGGAATCGTTTGTCATTCCACAATATTGCTGAAAGCTATGAGGTCCCATCCTAATTCTACCTTACTAGTAAACTATCAATCATATCCCGACCTAATCCTAACCTAATCCGGGGTGTAACTCCTTCCTACTTTGCAAAAAATTCGGATTTCTATATACACCTTCTACTTTCAAGGCAAGAAAAGTAGTAGTTACTTTGACAATTTTGACAAACAGTGAGTCCCTGATTAATAATAATCACTTCCATGGGTTTTATCTGCTTGCTACTTTTCTTAAACACTTGATTATAAACACTAGTGTCATTGTTCTGTTTGAAACACCATTTATAGTATATTTATCAAGCTTTACCTGTCATTGTTAGCAATTATGCAAATTAAAATATGAATATGCATAAGCTAAGTTGCCTCGCTTGCCATGTATGCCTAAACCTGTATAGTTACGTGTTGCATGCGCCTAGCTATTCTGAAATTTGCGCGTTTTCAACAAGTGGAAATAATTAACTTGATATGACCAAACCTAACACACACACACACACACACACACACACACACACACACACACACACACACACACACACACACACACACACACACACACACACACACACACACACACACACACACACACACACACACACACACACACACACACACACACACACACACACACACACCACACACACACACACACACACACACACACACACACACACACACACACACACACACACACACACACACACACACACACACACACACACACACACACACACACACACACACACACACACACTCATACCCACAAACATCCATACACCCGAGCGAACACACATCACACACGTTTGTAAACTCTCACACATCAATCATTTATAGTTCAATTATGTATCCATCTGTTCATCTTTCATATTAGTCAGCAGTAATAGTACTGAAAAACAATAAAACTGTATCGA
>JZLH01S0065886.1:57478-68394 GCA_001188425.1 Eucidaris tribuloides | reverse complement strand
CGATGTATGTCCACTGTACTCGGCTATGGGACTGCGGCATTGAGACTGGCGCCACTTCCCTGTATTGACATGGGTATTTATTCGTGCATTGGATTGTCTTCAGGCACTACGTTTCTAATCAGGCGACAAATCTTCCAAAATATGTATATGATCAATGATCAACGCGGTTATATACACTTAACTTCATGTACGCAAATATGTGAAATCGAGGTTTTTCGTCGTCTGTACGTAATTTAAGTGGCAAACAAATAAACACGTGGATGTTATTATCTCAATGAAAGTAACAGATCGTGACACGGACAATCAACAAGTTACACACGGAGTGTCGCTGGTGATCGATCAAACACAGCAAATTTGGCTTAAAAGTTTCTGTGAGTAGAAGCTTAAGAAAATGCCCGCCTAGACAACCCTGACAGACATGACGTCAATGAACTATTTCGTGAATTTTCTTCGCGTTAACTACGGGTTGAATAATGTCAAATGGGATTCGTGAAGTACACAGGATATTATACGGTTTCAAAGCCTCGCTCTCTAACAAATGGATGAAGATGGGGGCAAGGTGGCGTTATTGGTGATCATACAATTACCTGTTTTTATGGGTGATTTCTAGTATTAACTTGTTTGGGCGAATATAGGATCCCTGGCCGACCACCAGGGAGGCTACAGTGTCTACGTAAACCCACAAGAATGGAGGTAGTATCTCTTTGACCCGTGAATTCGTCGTGTCCCCATGGTCGACCTCTTTCACAATTTCACTCCCAACAGGACAAGAGTGTTTATTTTCTCGATTAACATGTCTCGGGTTTTGATTCGTATTAGGATGGATGAAAATTAGTCTTTGAGTGAGTTGCAGGGCCTGCATATATTAATCCCTTAGTTGGCCCACACCTTTCTAATCAATTGCATATTTTTACATCTGTTCTGGCTCGCCGTGTGGTATACGAAGGGTTAAAAGGTGAAATTCCTGGACTTCGAGGATTTCGCCTCACCTCACCCCAAATTTATCGAGTTAACACCTTTAATTGTTTATGTGAAGTTGATGAATAGGACTTATTGGATAAGCCTAGTAGGATTTTAACAATAAGAGATTATGGCATCTATAACAAAACGCTTTTGAAAAATATGCACGTATCATATCTACCACCCTCTGTAGCTTAATTTGCTGGCTGTTTTCTGTGTTTGTCGTGTTCTTACTGTTTTGAAACATGTAATTAGTTGGCGTATTATCTGCGAGGCCTCATGAAGAATAATTATCCCATTGGTCGTAAGTCATTTCTGAAGGCAAACAAATGTACAGAATTATCTTGTGTTGACAACGAAGTAGTGGAATTCCTCGTATTGGGATTGCCAGTATCTGAAATTTGGTACAAACTCCCGTATGACATCTAAGAGAAGGGACGACCTCTCCACTCCCTACTCAGTGATCGGCCCTCCAGAAACGTGCCTCACACATTTTATTTGAAGGTCAATGCATGCATCAGTACGCGCGGGTTTACTAGAGGCAGTGACAAGAATGTTTATACTGGTCCTGGGGCGTTAGCAGTAATCGCTGCCCAACGGAATAGATAGATGGGATAAGGAGTATGGTGGATAACAGCAAAATAACTGAACGTCAGAACTAAACATATTTTGTTACCACTCAACCTACGGAACGAAAATTATGAACAGATCAATTGTGTAGCGTTATGCGAATATCAGTTGCAACCATGAAGACCCTCGCGCTTATAAATCCCGCCAAGCTAACACTGCACACTTCGAAAAAACCACCATTCCAAAATTAGAACAGAAAACGTCAGGCGCCTCGCACTCGCCGCTTCCTATGATTGAATGATTTTACTAAGGGCCCCTACAGCAAATACAGATATTATTTGTAAGGATTGCGGTGGTGTTGTACTAATTTTCAAAATACAATAACAACTGAGATGAGATGGACATGGACAAAACGTACTGGAAATTCTGGGCTAGAACTCCTTATAAGAATTATAAAACAAATCGCCAATCCATTGAATGATTATCGATCAAATTCATTGTTAAGTTCAATTATTAGGTGTGCGAGTGTGGAGTGCTCCATTGCGCGTGTGTTGCGCAGACCCAGTCTGGTGGGAAAATGCCCATTAGGCTGCATTGATGGAAGGCCTTGTGAGGCGCGCGATTGTAATCGGGCCCGCCGCCCCCGCCGGTGTATAAGTTGCCTCAGCATTTGATAGAATGCGAAGGGAAAAACAATAAGGCCTTAGTGGTCAGTGGCTTCTATTAACGCATCCAGCCCTAGGGGTTAGACGTCAGCTATAATATGCTCCACTGAAAACTGAGTTTCAACTCGGGATGGGAGTTGTGAGAGTTTGGTGTCCCGGGGGAGTGGCAGTTGTTTGGGCTAAGCGCAGGGGGGTTTAACCAGTGTTAAGGTTTTAGGCCTAATGCAAAAGAATGCCTTGCCTTTAAGTCTATGAGGTCTTCTTATCATACTTCGATAAAATGAAATATTTATATCGTTCACTGCTTTTAGCTAGGTCATTTTTAGTGAGTACACGTAGATAGAAGATAAAGCATTGTTTTTTTTTTTTTTTGGGCGGGGGGGGGTAAGGGGTGTGGGGTCAAGAATATATAATCTTTGCTGGAAACTGTCTTTCTTGATTTATTCCCGGGGTGGGCTTGATGATTCGAAACGTTTGTTTTTGCACGTGAAAATAAATAAAAAGTGCACAAATTTCACCCACTGCATTCAGTTAGGTTATGTTGTCTACACAATCGCCGGGGTGTTACGGATTCGCTTTACTAACTTACACACTTTCGATCTTGATGTTATTATTGGCTTGGTTGAGTGTTGGACTGGTTCTTTAAACACAGTCCGTGTTACACAATCGATTCATCTGGAGGCGGCGTCTTCCCTGTAAAGATAGGTGCTTTTTTTTACATTTCGCCTGGTACCCCCCCCGAATTTTACTCTCGTGGGTGTCTGTCCGTGAACTAGAATTTATTGATTCTTTCATAAATTTATTGGGACAATTGGCCGGAAAACCCATAGTTTAAAAATGCAACTTTGGCCTATCGACATATTGACAGTATTTTGATAGGGATGAATAAACACCAAGAACACAATTTCAGGGAAGCTATTTGCTGTCACTTTTTCATAAATATGTAAGATTAAAATCGCACATGAATTTTTTTCAGTGACGAGAATTCTGCGGCAGTCTGTGGGTGAGTGGAAACTATGATGGTCGCTCAATGAGTTTCGTTTTAGAAAGTACCTATCGAGGATCCGTTTTGAAAAGTGCAATTTTAGGGGTTTTCATTTCAGACCTTATCAATGATTTATTGATACCACTGGAAAATCATGTAGCTAGATTTTTCAAGCTGGAGAACAATGTTATTACGTTGCTTTAAATAAATTTCAAAACCTTTGTAAACAGTTATAGAAGTAAATACTTCTCTTTCTTCAAGATATTAAAGCAGAAGTTACAAAAATGACCTCAGATTAAAAACAAAGCTGCATTTCCTTCATGACATGGCCTAAGTGTCTTTTGATAGGTCTTAAAATGGAAAATATATTTCAAATGATTATTAGTGCTTTTAAAAAATATGTGAAAATCTCATGAATTACCCAGTTGACCTGATAATAAAAATCAGGAAATAGCGTAAGTTAATCAATGAGCGATTATTACGCATTTCTCTGCCATAAAACTATACTGGATATAATCTACCGCTATTTTATACTCCAGCGGGATGGGCAACTGCAGGGTGATTGTTCCCTTTATGAATATTTTATCAGAGTAGTCAGCAAATCTTTCTAAACTTTTGTATTCCTGGGTTGTGTCATTTTAGCACTACTTTTCTAGCTCAGATATTCAAGTTTGGTGTTTTTAGAATGAAAAACTCCACATATTAGCTTTGGTGTCTTTAAAGGCGGTGGGGTGAAAGCCAGGCGCTAAAAGGAAGTAGTGTATGATTTCTATAACTGGAAAGTAGCTGGTCGTCATTGCGGTGGATGTCAAATCATTATAATTGCTAAATTTAGTGTAAAACTGATACGTGTTAATTGTCATGTATTGCAAGAACTTAATTGCGATACGGTCCTACATTAAAGCGTTCCTTTGATTTTTCATGGACTTTTTGGACCCCACCATCTTGTTTACGATGAATTTACATAGATTTCAAGTTCATTAGAGATAAAAACATTAATGTATATATGTTTCAGTGATTTGTATTTTTTAAAGGTAACATTCAATGAATTTTTACACTAATTTCACTACGATTACTTTTAAGTACAATTGTCATTTATAATAGTGTGGTTAAAACAGTACCCATCCACCATTTTGGAAATTACATTCGTTGCTATAGGCATCCACGCTTGTAATGAGCCGTGTACGAGTTTTATTATGCTGCGGGTTGTTTCAGAGAAATATATGCTTCAATACTGAATAGAAGTTTCGAATTGAATATGGACTTGGTGGGGATTTCATAAGCTGAGGTTCTTTATGGTTGATTGAGATTGAATAATTCCATACAATGTTTCTTATACTTCTGTCCCATCCTGCCAGGGTATTATGTAATGTCGTTTTTGACGTTTTTGTGTTATCCATCGATTTGTCTTTATTGATCAGATTCTCGTGTTTGCTTTTCGCAATTGTCATGTTCACGGATCATGGACCAAGGTGGAAACGTCAGGGACGTACTGATGTTGCAGTGGGTACCGGTTGGGTCAGTCATTGGAGGGGGCACCAGTCGCTCAGCCGAAATTGCATTTTCAGATGGTGGATTTTTTTAGCGCTTCGCAACGCTAATGCGTGCGATTAGGGGTTAGGGCATAGGGGTACCCCTGTCCGGTTTTTTGTTTTATGTTTTTTTGTTTTGCTATTTTTGTGTTAAAAATTACTGGGCAATTCAATAAGTAATTTTGTAATATACAAAATCACCATTTAATATGTGTTTCGGATGTATCTGTTCATTAGTGGTGGAAAGGCATATTTCAGCGAGCGAGGTAGCGAGCGGCGGTTTGGAAACTTTGAAATTCTAAGACGGAAAAATGAGTTTTGCGGCCTAGCCGGCGATATTTTTGGTATAAGTAAAAAAAAATACACACCACACAAAAACAAAAAAAACCCCGGACTATGGACGCGTGGGGGGGGGGGAGGACAGACCACCTAATGGATGGAGGTAAAGGGGCCCCACCTCTATGAAGAGAGTTCCAAGGGTCCCCGTTCTGGTGTGGAGTAACGGAGCTTCGCTCCGGTTGAAGCTCGGCTTCTAGCAGTTTCACTTTCATATAGCGGAATATTTGTATTTGTATGTATGTTATGTTGTGAAAAGGCAATTCGCCGATGCGAGGCGTAGGACGCGAGCGGGTTTGGAAAAACTTTGAAATTCCCACTTAGAAGAAATTGGCTTTGAAGGCCTATAGCCATGATATTTCAACAGGAGGGGTGGTATAAGTCAGAAAACGTACCTATGACGGGGAGGGTGACATTCCTAATGGTATGGATCCAGGGGTCCCTTATAGGAATTATTTGTGTGGGGCATGGTTTGAATGGCTTGGAAAGACTTCCAACAAACAAAAAGTGTCATTGTGTTCATTTGACACGGTCTCAGAAAGAAAACACCACGCCGCAAAGACGAAAGTGCCTCCTATCTTCATAAGATAGCGATAAGAAGAATACGTCCCATATTTCAGAAAAAGACCTCCTCAATTGTAATTTCTTATTCTTTCTCAATTCTAAAGGCGGTTTATTATTGCAAACATCCTAAAATTTGCTGTAATGCGACTTTTTATTAAATTTGATATAAAGATGTGGAGAGAAGGTCATCTTCTTTATATTAGTAGCCTCATCCTCCTTTTCGCTACCTTATGAAGATAGGAGGCACTTTCGTCTTTGCGGCGTGGTGTCTTCTTTCTGAGACCGTGTCAAATGAACACAATGACACTTTATGTTTGTTGGAAGTCTTTCCAAGCCATTCAAACAATTTTACGGGAAATATGAAACCGAATTACGATGCTAGTGTGAATTAACACCCCACCCCTATAGGATGGCGAAAAAATGTCAAATTTTATGTTCCAGTCCCTCTGCCATGGGTGCGCCTGCATTTGATAATCTAGTTTCCGTCATGGAGAAGGAAAGAAAAACAATTATTCATTGATTTCTTTTCAAAGAATTTGTTATTTTCCTATTACAAACTTTCTTAGGACATCATTATAGAAAGACCCCTTCAACTTAAAATGCATGCGTTATAATGTATGTTGCAATACTTTTGAGTAGGTAGGGTAGGTTTGTGCATCAATGTGGATATTCAGGCGTTCCCATATTATTCATCGTGTTAGACTGATGAGAATATCCCCCTCCCCCTCCCGTGGAATCATTTTCCCCTTCAAAATCTGTCGCTCGTAGAAGTGCTTCTATTATTAACCAGTGATAGCGCAGGCAATATTTTAGATACACCTATCAAAATCAAACAATTTTGCGCAGAATTTTTTCCTCCAAAATTCATCACCCACGTGGCACACCTTTTGCGTGTGCGCCATTGTGCATTCCTGTAAAATTCAGTTTCGCCACTGAATGCCCTAACGCATCTAATTCATATCGGATGAAGGGGTTACATGACCTGAATAAACACTTGCATAATTATGTTTTTGCACATGGCAGTATGAATTATTTCGAATTACCAGGTCCGTACCCGGGGGGGGGGGGGGTTTGCGGTTCAAAAGAACGTATTTCTATCTAACGGTTTTGATTATTCTTGAATGAAGGCCCTAAATTTCACGAAACAGTGATATTACCGCCATGTTTTGAAAGTCGCCTGCTACCAGCAGTTCATAATAAAATATATATATATATATATATACCATGGAATTGCCAAGTAGTTCGTAAGCAGGTGTTTGTTTGTTGCTTTTTTTTAATTATTGCCGACTGTAGCTGTCCATTATAAAAAAACAAAAGTGTTATCAAAAGGTCACAATAAGCTTATAAAACCGATCGAACTCATGCTCGAGCTTCAGCGTCAGGGGGCTCCGCCCCCTGACCCCCGACAAATCATCACCACGTTTGAAAAATAACCTCCTATCACCATTTCAGACTACTAAATTCATACCTTTGAATAAACAATTTTGAAAAATATGGGGTTATTTAGTTATTGCTGACTGTCCATTTCAAAGAAAAATCGTGCTGGCAGAGTGACAAAATATTCGTATGAAACTGCTAGAAGCCGTGAGCGTCAGGGGACGGAACCCCCTGACCCCAACCTAGGACGGGGACCCTGTACTTGAAAATGGAACCCATCCATTAGGATGGTCAGCCCTTCCCCCTGTCATCCATTTTATTGACTTATACGCACCCCCTCCTTTGAAATTGCTACGGGCCTGCAAAACGCATTTTTCTTCTTGGAATTTCAAAATGTTCCAAACCGCTAGCTCGCTACGCTCGCTCGCGAAATTGCCTTTTCACCACTAATGACATAAACTGCTTAAAGCCGTGAGCTTCAGGAGCCTTACGGGGACGGGGACCCCACTTGGAATTCTTTAAGGTGGGCCCCTGGAACCCATCCATTAGGATAATCAGCCCTTCCCCCTTTCATAGGTCCTTTTTCACTTATACGCACCCCTGCTTTGAAATATATGTATCCTGGCTAGATGCCTGCAAAACGCATTTTTCATCATAGAATTTCGAAGTTTTCCAAACCGCTTGCTCGCTACGCTCGCTCGCGGAATTGCCTTTTCACCACTAATGACATTCATACAAACACATATTCACTATAAAAGAAGCCTATACATTAATACGGCGATTTTTTTAAATACAGTTTAACGCAAAAATAGCAACAAAAAAAAACTTGACAGAGGTACCCCTATCCCTGCGCCTAACGCACGCTTAGCGTTCCCAGCGCTAAAATCCACCATCTCAAAATGAAATTTCAGCTGAGCGACTGGGTACCCCCCCCCCCAATGAGCTGACCCACGGTACGCCACTGCTAATCATCCTAACAGGCAGGGTCGAGGGGCCCACCTTACAATCCCTATAGGGTTCCGGGTGGGGTTCAGGGGCGGAGCCCCCTGAAGCTGACAAGTTATAGCAGTTTATGAGCTGAATTTCCCCCTCTGATAACACTATTGTTTTGTGAAATGGACAATCGACAATAATTAAAAAGGACTCCACTTTATACTTCTTTCTTGCCCCTCCTGTAGTATCATTTTTGTATTATGAATTGCTGATGGCAGGTTATTTCAGAACATGGTGATGATATTTATCGGGGGTCAGGGGGCGGAGCCCCCTGAAGCTGACGAGTTCTAGCGGTTTTATAAGCATATTTTAACACTATAGTTTAATGAATTGAACAGTCAACAATAATTAAAAACCAATAATGATTAAAATACGTATTTCTGTTAAAGTGGAAGTTTCAGATTTTGGGGGTGCGTACTCACACCTCCCCCACCCGGCTACGGGTATGTTATTCATGTTATATAACCCCTCTTTCTGATTTGAAATTAATGTGTTACAAGGGCGCTCAGTGGATGATACATTTTGGAGGAGGAATTTCTACACAAAATTGTATATTGGATGAATGTATCTGCAATATTGCCTCCGCTATTCCTACACGGGTGGATTAATAGCAAGCATAATTGCTAATCAAAATATGCATGCCACAAACGATATATCTGTGTTCTGAAACATTTCAATGATTAATAACAAAGCAAACCTATCAATGCTAGAAATACACTCGCTAAAGATTTAAAACACACATTCAGATTTATGAAACGGCCTACAAGATTATACATTTTCTCTGCAAGCGATGAAATCTCTGGATTTCAGCTCACTACATCGGGGGGGGGGGTTACTCTGTACCACTGAGAACTCCGAACCCATACCCACATCTAAGGGTCCTTTTGCCGTAAATAGGCACCCATGTCTAAGGGCTTCCAAAATTTTTGGCGCGCATGGGCAAAACTTGAAACTATCATTATGTTGGCGCGCAAAGAGCGCCGAAAATTTAATGAAATTAGTGAGTGTTTCATGTATGTGCACGAAGCCCGCCGAAAATTAAAAACAAAATAAAAATGGGACCCATGTCTAAGGATCTTTTTGATGAAAAGGGGACCATGTCCCAGGATTTTTCTTGAAAAAGTCACCCTTCCCAGCGGCACATCCCCGTATACCAAATACATACGTGACGTACCCCCCCCCCCCCTGGGGACTACATCACTCTGGAAAGAGTGACTTTACCTCATGTAGATACGAAATGGAAAAAGATGCTGAACTGGATATGGCATCTCTGCCACGATTAACAATCGCCCGAATATTCATGTTGTTGCACAAACCTTCGCTGCAACTTTGAGTAAACAAACATAGCTAATAATAGATTAAGCAGTTTTCAATAAGTTTGCAATAAAAGAACAAGTATAATTCAGAGGAGGACTCTAATAAGTGACTTATGTTCCTAAAGAGTCTGATTATCGAAAGACAGTTTCTCAATCACGGCTAGCCCCAATTTCTTTTTCTTTTGTCTCCTTTTTTTTTTTCCCTTTCGTGTTTTTTTTTTGTCTGCTACGATGGTGGGGGGGGGCGGGTGGCACGTGCCCCCGTTTCGTGCCCGCCCCCGTAGTTACGCCACTGATTGTATGGTTGTGGAGACCTTTAGGAATTGCTTACGACGGGCAAGCAAACGATTTGAACACAAGCAAAATGTTATGCAAACGAAAGCAATCGTTTGAAATCCATTTTTGGCTTGAAGGATATTAGCAAGTGTTTTGTCACGTCTTTCACTTCTTCATTCTATGGCATACACACAGACATGCCCTTCTCGCACTTACGACACACCCCATCCCCGTATGAAAATGACAGAATACAATTATTCAGAACAATAATCAGGGTATAGCTTGCCAGACGACTGGAGCCGGCCTTTTAATACAATATTAAAACTCGACATACTTTGTAATATCTATAAACATAAGAAATATATGATCATACATCAAGTGTACTTCGACCAGGGTTAAAAACCAGAGATAAAACTCGATGAGAAAAAGCTCTGGAAAACCTTGTGGTCATACCCCCTTTTCTCTATAAATAGTGAACTTGCATAACAAATTTGTCGATGTGCTGGTTCGCAAGCTAGAATGATACGATTGACCACATGGCTCACTTTAAATACAACGCCCTAGCGTGTCTATCGCACGCCACGTGTACCTGCATACCTTTGCAACCCACCAGTCGCTCGACCCTCGAACCTTAATTTATGTGCATACATTAACAACGCATAACATGCATACGTTAACGAACGAGACAACGTTTGTCTGCTATACAACCATAACGCAGGCAAATAATATTACGTATACGGTCCATTACTTTCATGGGAGCACAAAGGCGGGTTCCGCATAATGTATTAAAATATTACACGTGAGAGAGGAAGCATTTCCTGTCATGGGAGTTACAAAAGATAACTTCACTAATGTATACAAATTTATGGATGTTTCTTTCGGTGACCATCGAGGAACGATTCCACTGATTATTTCTGGAGTACATAATGGTTGGAATTCAATTTGCATATACTTGTTTTTGTTATATGGGACAAAGCTATAAACTTCGTGCAAACTCTCAGGTTGTCAAGAACAATCTTATTTTTCATAATGTTTATGCATGAAATTTGATTTTGGTCATTGTGGTTTTGGGGTGTGTTTTTTTTTTTGGTGTAGGCGATCTATTTCAGGATGAATAATTTATAACAGAATGAATACCAAAACTCATACATGCACACACACACACACACACACACACACACACACACACACACACACACACACACACACACACACACACACACACACACACACACACACACACACACACACACACACACACACACACACACACACACACACACACACACACACACACACACACACACACACACACACACACACACACACACACACACACACA
>JZLH01S0065886.1:21571-51991 GCA_001188425.1 Eucidaris tribuloides | reverse complement strand
AGGTAATGTACATACCGCTAGATGCTCTCCTTTAATATAGACATTGTAATTTATCACTATAAACAATTTTTAGGAGGTATGATGTTGTTTTCTGATGTCTGGGGTGACAGTAGAATACTTTGTGAAAGATTGACCAAAAATTTGTCTGATTGAAAAAGACTATACATGTACTTTATTTTTAGATTTTTAGACACACGAACTATGACCATCATCTTTGGTCTATAAAGCTGTAACTATTTATTCATGTACAAGTTTTTTACTTGTATAATTACCGATTGTTTGTTGAGTTTTGTTGGTGTGTTGTATAGTTTGGGGTTGTACTCAGGGTAGCTTCTACTTTTGGCAAGCATGATACTTATGCTCACCTGCATACACGTTCAACATAGATTTTAGTATTTCGCGAAACAGGGTCTACTCTGTAACATATGATCTTGTTAAGGCCACAACAAAATTTGACGTCATTTTTCGGCTTGTGTCATAACAACTTTTTCTCCTGACTTCAAAGGGATATACCTATTTATAGAACAGAATACTCTGTGTTTCTTGTGTATCTTAAAATGAGAGTGTCTGTATGTGTGTATATTAGAATGTGATTTAATGTTCACGCATTTTCCCTATATTCAAAATAAGAAATTACGTAGATGCTTTCGTCAAACTACCTCTTTTTAACACAGCAGTTGGCTGTTTTGTTATAAATTCTGTTGTGTTTATAGAGAACGCGAATTGGGTTTGAGAACAACTTTCTTTTTTTTAGCTTACAAAAATTTTCACACATACTGTGAACATAATGTCTAAAAACACGGTACATGGGCATAAAACGGTTTCATGCATCCCTGATAATTATGACTAAAGTTGGGACTGCCCCTAGTTTTGTTGATCACGAGGTTATGACACGTATTCTTCACATTGATTTTAAGACGTGTATAATTATGCAGCATTCATTCATTCATTATATTGACATGTTTTCTGCCGGCCGGAATGAGGAAATGTCTCGATGATTTACGCATCGTACCATACCGGATCTGAAAATGTTTATATTAGCAAATATTACGCTTGGCTCTCGAGTATAGTGTAGTTTTATACGTATAATGTTTCTTTTCAACGGTAGTTTTCAGTTATAACGTACAATATGTTTTTTTATTTTAAATAGACAGTATACTTGAATTGTATGAATGTATATTCCCTGTTTTATTTCCTGTTTTGTTTGCAGCACTGTATATAATATCGCGTTATACTCAGAATGGTAATTTGCTTGTTAAATTTAAATCTTGACAAATGAAGTGGTGTAGAGCTGAGACATGTAGCAAATTAATCATCATAACTTGATCTAATAATCAGTACTAATCAATTGTATTGTACATGGGTTTATTCATCAGATATCTCGTAACAGCGAATTACATGTGAACATGAATCATTATTCTCGCTGTACGTGGAAGACTCAACATGGCGCTGTAATTTTATACTAGCGAGAATACGCATAGGTTTTTAAAATATCAATAGAAAGGCGAAAGGAAAGTAGAAATGGCGTTCGTGGTACGCGTGTAAAAGCGAGAGAGACATTGATATGCTCAAAAAACGATGTGGAAAGAGAGATATAATATAAAAACTTCGGAAAGAGAAAGAGGAGCTAGAAACAAGGCTCGTGTGTCCGTGTAAATATGAAATCCAAATCCATATCAATCGATCGTGACATGCGATTCAACCTTCTCCCGTCATAGTCCCGCGTTCTAACCGAGTCCACGCTGGATTAACGGTGATGAGATGCGCATAAAGTGTTCAAATGTCGATTTGCGAGCTCTTGCAGTTGTGTATCACCGTAGGTAATTCATCTCGACCAGTGGCGTTGTGGTTGTTTGTCGCCTCGCGATACTATACTTGTAAATTGTCAGCGAGACTTTCGTATTAGTATACCATCAGATAACGTAGCTGTTAGATACCTATCACAAGATTGGCACTAAATGCTCTGATCCACTCGAGTACTTGTGATCTACGTTACCTTTACAGATGATCTTGTGATCTACACGTCAGTGATAGGAGGATTACAAATAATTTGTTTGTTGTTGTTTTAAACAGAAAATGAGAATTAAAGATAGAACATTGTGAGTCGAATGGAAGTTTCTTTACCACAAAAGTCTCGTGATACCCATATTCAAAACAGCGTTTGAGTTATTTGTATCCACGTCATGAAATTCAACTTGATAAAATATATGCATGTTTGATACATGTTTGGAAAAAAATGTTTCCTTCCTGAAGGCAATGAAAAAATAATGTGATTTAGATTAAGCTTGGGTGAGTTAGTACTAACGGCAATAGTAGTAGTACAATAGGAGTAGCAAAAGAAATAGTGGTAGTAGTAGTAGTAGTAGTAGTAGTAGTAGTAGTAGTAGAGTAGTAGTAGTAGTAATAGTGGTAGCAGTAGTGCAAGTAGTAGTGTAAGTATAGTATTACTTTGTAGCATATTGTAGCAGCAGCAGCAGCACCAATTGTAGGGCCTAGTAGTAGTGATAAATATATGTATATTCTAACAGCAGTGGCACTTGTGTTGATTATGAGTGATGATGATGGCGTTTGTGTAGCCAGGGATTATTAAGTTTAGCGTGAAAAATGTTTGTAAGATGAGAAAAATGCAAGGACAAACTGGTAAAATAAGGACTAAACCAACTTAACTGGTTTATTGTAATTGGAATAAAAATTTACTTGCCATTATACCAATTACAAGAATTAAGTAATCTGTCGTTAGACATTTTTTTTAGTTATCAACTGTCAATTAAGGAGGTGGTCAAAAGTTACTGAAGTACGGGCCTACTCGACGCTCTGACGGAGAGAATATAATATCATTTACGTCATAGAATATTTATATCACATTCCCGTCACAACGAAACTATTTTATTTGTCCAAACACTTCAAAGAAGGCTATTGTATGAATGATATGCCCTAGTACCGAATCGTAACCAGCAAGCACGTTCATAATTGTTCCTGGTGCACGCTTGTGCAAACACATTTAGTTTGCATACACGGTATGCTATACGTTGGCCGATGAAATTATGCAGATGATCCCTGGTCTATGTCGTTATGCAGTATTTTTAGACGGGGGGCTTGTACTCATAGTATTAGCAGCAGCAGCAGCAGTAGTAACAGCATCAGTAGTAGTAGACGTTGTAGAGTAGTAGTAGTAGTAGTAGTAGTAGTAGTACATGTTGTAGTAGTATAGAAGTAGTACTAGTAATATAGTAGTGGCGCGTTTAGTGTAGTAGTAGAAGTAGTAGAAGGATTAGGAGGAGAGGTAACGCTTAACAGTAGTTTTGGTGGTCGCTGTTGTGAAATTGGAGATGGTGATTATGTACATGTACAACCAAAACTGTATGTAGCGAGATGACTTTATTAAAAAATTAAAAATAATCCTAAAAATTAGGCACAGGCAATTGATCAAACAAAATTACAGATGAATACATGTCTTTATTGTAAAATCATAGATATGTGTGTCCCAGTAAGTGTATGTGTGCGAATGTGTTTTTTTTCCGAGATAACACTGATCATACGTATAATAGCTCATTACGGACAACTTGCGCCCTTATAGCTTACGTACAGGCATCGATACTTGCACTCTGTATGCTATGGCGACATTATGTATGAGCAGCAAGTTGCTTGCGTAGTCGAGGCTTATCCCAAGAGCCCACTGTTCAAAGATTAACATTTCTTTTACTGCGACGTGACACAGGTACAATACAACCTACGTCATATTAAATGAATACAACAATTGAGTCTTTTGTGCGCATCTACAAATAAAGGAGTGATTTCTTCAAGGTATACTTTTTGTAATTGCCAAAAGTAGGCCTATACCTCTTGTGTGAGGATATTAATATAATGAAAAGCCCAATTGATTTAACATTTTGATTGGGAGTACGTTTTGCAACAATGTGAAATGATAGGCCATACGCTCTATTTTTGGAGAATCATTTGTAGTATACTAATTTTTCTCCCATATCAAACACGAAATGTAATCATTTAATTGTTTATTTGTTTGTACTTATTTAGTTTTAAATGTATATTATATTATATAATATATATATATATATATATATATATATTATATATATATATATATATAATATATAATTGATGATGATGATGATGATTATTATTTGGGGGTGGGCGGGGGGCTCATCATTCTTTTGGAAATAGCAGAGGTATTTTGGAACGTTTGGCTATGACCCTGACGATTTTATGGTTTTTAAAGGTTAAGGGCAAATGTTGGGTCATATTTTCCCAGAAAATAATATATTTTAGCAAAAAAATAAAAAATCAGTATTCATAACAACTTGAAAAGAGAATTGGTTTCACAGTCTTAACACTAGAATGATCAGATGCGATATGGACCTGTTTCCCTTGTTTTGCAAATGTATAGTTCTACATATCTGAGGTGCATAGGTTGGGTAAATATTGAAGACATGAACAAAGTATCAATGCGCTGTGATATGCACAGAATGCTTTGCACTTGTCACTTTTACTCATCACAGACTTTTGATGGAAAACTTATGATTTTAATAAACTGGATTCGGCAACTCGTTTTGTAGGTATTATCATTATTGTTTACAAATGTACGTTGCCAGAACAATATCTGAAATCTCAAACTGTAGATTATTCACTTTAGCTCTAATGTGGTTTGATTTATGTCTATACATGTATATAAGTCCCGTATACGCTATTTATATCATGCAGCACGTTTAATCCGGAAATTACATTTAAAACGGAGGACAAGAGAAATGTCTAGAATTCAAACTGCATTTCGCCTTTCTTGTCGACTAACGTCTTTTTTAATCATGTTAATTACAATCCTGGAAACTGAATCATTACATTAAATTCTTATCGCATTTTTTTTTCTTTTTTGTATTTAGTTAGATGTAGATAAATATACAAATATTATGGGGAATCATCGGGTAATAGGATACTACTTGTTTTCCTAGCCAAAAGGTGCAGCCGGTGTTCTGTATGCATTTAAATTGCTCATGCATAATAACGCCAAACTAGTTCACGATCCAATTGAAGCATTTTACGAATCAAAATGATCTACACGAATCCTTAACGAAATAGCCCCCGTTAGTCTTTTTTTTAATGTTTTGTTATATTTTCCACTCCAAGTCTTTTTCTTCGAGATATCCCCCGACACAACTTTAGTTATTATGAGTATATGGATGTAAAATTATAGGTTGTTTTTTCCTCTCCCTCTAAAACATTGATTTAGTCTATTTTGGGTTATACGAAAATAAGATTTGCTCTGGGACCTCAGCTGTTGCTATAATTATATCCTTAATGTTGATTCTGTGCGCTTTTTAATGCTCAGGGATCATTATATCGTGTGTTTTGCCGAGTTATATGTTTATTCTTTTTAGCTCACCTGAGCCGTAGGCTCAAGTGAGCTATTGCGATAGCTTTTCGTTCGTCGTCCGCCGTTCGTCGTTCGTCGTGCGTCGTGCGTCGTTCGTAAACGTTTTTCACATTTTCATCTTCTTCAAAATGCATGATTGGATTTGGCCCAAACTTGGCAGGAATAATGCTTAGGGGGTGGGATACAAGGGTCCTCAAATGGTATTCTGGAATGGATTTAGACCAAACTTGGTGGGAATGATCCTTAGGGGGAAATAGAGGGTTCCTGGAATTGGTACACCTGGCCCCCCTGGGTGCCCAGGGGGCAGGGCTCATAAGGGCCAAAGCTATGTAACTTTCTAACCACAAGCCCATTTGTAACCAAACTGGAGTGGTAGATGCGTAACAGGAACCTCAATGTTATTTGGAGGTCAAATGAAGTCAAATGATACCTGCAAGTTTCTTCTTTGGTTGGTATCAGCCCATTTGTGACTAACTTGGATGGTAGATGCTACATGTGTAGTGACCTCAATATTAAATTGGGGTCATGGCACAGAAGTAGGTCAAAGGTCAAATGTTAAGATTCTAGGGCGTGCCTCCTTTATAGAATTTAGAATTTTAGAATTTAATTTATGTTGGCAAAATCAGCATATGGCAAGGGGATGCACAGTTTTTTAACTGGTTCATTTGGCTCCCTTGGTGCCTAGATATCAGGTTCCAAGGGCCGAAACTATATGTATAACTGATGTGTTTCTATGGGTACCATAGAGAGTTTGCGAGATCTCAGGTGAGCGTCGTGCCCCCGGGGCTCTTGTTCGTGTAATATCCCCGGCTGGACAAATGCTCTTAAAAGGGGGATTTATCTGCCGGAGAGTAAGGGTATCGCCGTGCATTACTCTAATTTGATGTCGAAACCTGATGAATTATTTATTTCTTTTCACGTAGTTAGTTCAAAACCTCGCAACGTTTGCAACAATACTATCAGACGATGTAAACTATTGATAAACAATTTACAATTCACTCGTTCTTACATTGAGTATTTTTAAAGTAACTATAACTTATTGGGACGATAATTCAAAAGATTTTTTTTCATCCAAAATAACAGATCGCTGACCATTATTGCTAAGTAATGAAATGACATTTAATTTTATTTAAAAAATGATCTGTTGTGAAAATCGCGACTCATTACGGGTTGATGCAGAATGCATGGTTATAGGGAAATCGCCGAATAGCAAGAAGTCCTTACTTTGGAATAAAACTACTCTAGAATCGAAGTATACTGTTCAAATCTTCTGCTGTCTAAATTTCATTGCCAATGTTTATTAATTTTTAAACAATCACATCAGTACTCATTGTGACAGGCGAATTTGTTGTGTAACTTTTTATGGGATCAATTTTTTTAGGGCACCAGACTGAAATTCAATACTGGTAAATGAATGTTTGTTTCTCCACCAGTAACCAAATTCAAGACAGATCTTTCCAGCCACTCCAGCTGATGTAGACATTGATATTTGTGTCAACCGGTTTGGTTCTTGAGGCATTTTTTTTTTACTTCTCCCGACCATGCAAATTCCCTTTAATATCTACCCGTGCATTTTTTTTTTCACTTTTTGCTTGCAGGTAGTAAATTGATAGAAAATTGATTTCCATGAATTCAAAGTAAAGGGAAAAATTATAATTTCACGGACAAGATAGATAGTTAATATTTTGAACACACTTTATATTCATAGATTATTATCCTTTATCATGTTTATCCGCTAAAAGGATGCAAAATAAGCACATTTTTGCTTTGACGTCCTCCAAATTGAAGCCAAATTGATCTGAACTTACTTTGCACGACTCATCTATACCGTCCCTGTAGAACGCTAAAATAATGCAGATACAGCATTACATGGAAGAGCTACGAATTGCCCCAGGTTAACAGAGCATGTTGCTTTATGGTAATAAGAGTCTAACAAGAAATGAAAAGATTTTTTCTTTTCGATTTATTATAAAAAAAAAAACAGATCCATTTACAAAATTGCTCAAGCTAGGGCACACTTTGCTTGATTATATATTCAGAAACATTTTTGCAAAAGAAAAAATACACGTCAGTTTCCACTCTCTAGTGTGATACGTATATCCGGCGGCAGTTTGGGATTTTGTTGGTAACCGAATACTTTATTGACATGAATTTCAGTCGATTTTCCTTTTAATTCCGAGTCTCTCATTGTCGATATGACATGCGGGCTTGCTTTCGGTAGGTTTACTATCGTCTTACAGTCTCAAGGACTGATATTCACTTTGCTATGAAGTAACATTGAAAAGAACTCTCTTGAAAATAAATACGCATGCCAGATGTACAGCTACTTCAAGTTTACCAAATTGAAGGTATCACTTTTCCTAAATACAAATTATAATGTGTTTTAGAAAAATTGCTCATGATGTTATCAAAACAATATAAGGCATTCATGTGTTTTCAACAGAACGTCCCAGTGTAAGATCACTCTCGATCAATGGCTCTTGTGTAAATTGCTAAACAGCGTCCTCTGCGACAGCTATATGCGGTAGTGGTTTTGTTCTTCTTTCTAGCTTGCACACAGGTAAAGGAAGCCCCATAGTGAATAATGTTAAAAGCATCAACTTTCAAAATGCGTTAAAATTCAGAGATTAATTAAGGAAGGTTGGAATCAGCATTCTATGATCGAACAATTATTCTTCAATTGAATTATCTTCAGGAGATATGGTATATTGACCAGCGTTTTCTCTAGGGAAGTCCCCTTTTAACAAATTCCTAGCATTTTCACGGCTATTTGCGCCTGTGTACTTGAATTTCAAAGCCATATTCATGGGTACGTCATATAGTTCCTACCGAATCAATTAATTTCTTTCATTATAACAGCAATGAAGAACCACTCAAACACTATCAAAAAATATATAGTTAAAGCCCAAGTTTAGTTTTGGGTTATAGCATCCAACGGGTTAATAAGGTGTTAAGGTTATCCGAGTTATACCTCATCAGAAAGAGCGGACCTGCTCTTTCTGAAGAGGTATAACTCGGATAACCTTAACACCTTATCCGTTGGATGGCACTACAATGTAAAATATGGTCGAAAATCTCGTGGTCCCCCCCCCCCCGAGATTTTTCATTAATTAAATGAAAAAACGAAAGACATTCAGAATCTGTTATTGGTGTGATATGACCTTTGGGCATAAAACTTTCAAATAAAAAAAAATCCCCCAAACTAAACTTGGGCTTTCATAGTAAATTAAATCCACCCCTTCTTGGCAACCGCCCATTCAAATTAATATTTCTTATTCTTTGCAACCTCTACGTTTCGGAAAAGCAACTGTATAGCATAAAACCGCAGTGACCCTAGTATAACAACGTCAGAGTGCTTTTTACTTCATAAATAGAAATAAGAATTAACATTGATGACAATCATTTTGTTAATTGATATAATTATGTAGATTATTAAAGGTATTGGCTAACATTTACAACAGTTAAACAAATCTGAGCTACATGATTCCCCATGCTACCATTGTCTTTGATAAGGTCTAAAAATGACGCCCTGACAAAATTGTATTTCAAAATGGTTATTTAGTGCTTTGAAAAAGTGAAAATCGTGAGTTGATCGGATTCACTTGCAAATTTTCTCCCATAGACTTACTGTGTGTACACCTACGCTATTTAAACTCGCCCCGAGTTTTAATTGTTTATTCATGCATAATTTGCCATTGGCAGTGTAACTTTCCAAACTTTTTTTTATTCCAGGGTGTTTATTTGTCCATATGAACACTATTATGTAGTTCAGATATCAAAATTTGACATTTTTTTATATTGAAGCTCCACAATGTTAGCCTATCACTTTAATACAGCCATACAGCCAGGTAACATAACCTTTCAAGTAACATAAGTTTTTGTTTCAGAACAATCACCCAAAAATTCCAACTAAGTATCTTATAATCATTCGAATCTCCCGTTTGTTTGAGGTTTGCGGTAAACATAATTCAAGTGGAGATTTATTTTTTTTTAAAGGTCTTTTAATGATTTACTCGGGAAATAGTCTTTCATTTTTGTATATGGTGGCACAATTATTGTAGAGCCGACTTTGAAGGCCTATGAAAGTAGAAGTTGTCTATAATGATAATGACAGAATGAGGGTGTTGATGATAAGGATGAAGATGAAGATGAGGATGATGATAATCATGACGATCATGATGATTATAATGATGACGACGATAGCGGTGGTGCTAGTAGTGCCATATAAACTCCCAAAAAAGTTTGAAAATCTGAACTTGATTGTTATTACACCCTTTTTAAGTAGTAATCATTGCCATAACTTGGTACCATCAGAAATATTTTTTTTTTCTCTTCAAAATGATACCACTCGTTATGGTGTATGTCATCACGGAAAAGGGCAATCTTATTATTATCATTTTATTATATTTATTATTTTTATTATTATTATTATTATTATTATATATAATTATTATTATTATATTATATTATTATTTATTCGGAAATTAAAGATACGTATACAAAAAAATACATGAACTAAGTAACAATATAAGCAACATGAATTGTGCGGGATAAGGTGTAAATTGAAAAGTTTGCAAAATAAGCACCGGTGGTCACGAAGGGTCAATAACGTAACTTTTTTTTTAATTTTTTTTTTTGAAGTTGTATCTTCTGTTTTCAGCTGGTCAGCGATGAATGCCAATTTCAATGGGATTCCCTACCATCTCATTTGTTTATGACTTTGAGATAAGTAAAAAGCGGGATAAGAAGTAATCCTCAACTTTTTCAAGTAAATTATGCAAGGATTCTGATGTGAAATTTTGTGGTCAAATGTTGACTCATATTATTAAAGGCACTACAATCAGTATCCCTTGTGACGGGCAAATTTGTTGTGTAGCTTTCTATGGGATTAATTCATTTCGGGGCACGAGAGTAGTTCAATACTGGTATGTCCATGCACGATTCAAGACAAATCCTTCCAGCGAAGATTTGCCCTCCAGGTAGCGTATACTATATGTCTGAACTCATTTGCTTTGGGGCATTTTCAAGTGTCCTCAATCATGTAATTAGCCTTCAAAGGGTTCGAGTCCTATCTTTAAATATCCATACATGTTGTTTCTTCTTTTTCTCCTCCTCCTCCTCCTTCTTCTTCTTCTTCTTCTTCTTCTGTTTCTTCTTCTTCTTCTTCAACTCCTGAATGCTGTTCAGAACCGCTATTTGGAATGTGTCTTTGTTTTGAATTTCTATGACTGCCGATGGCAATGTATTCCACTCAGGGATGGTCGTTGGTATGAATGAGTACTTGTAATAGTTTTCATTTGCAGCGATTGGGATGAAGCTTGCAGAAAGTGAATTCCGTAGAACCCTTCGGACCGGACGCAGAGTTTTTCGCACTGGAATGGATAGGCGACCCGCAAACGCATCGCTCAATTGTTTGTCTGTTTGTTGTTTGTTTGTGTACACGTTTGTGTGAATCCATGGTAACGTTCATGTTACAATGCATAGTATCCAAAGAGACATTGGGAACCTCACTCATCAACAAGAAAAAGAAATGTGTGACTTACCGAACTTGGGTCATTTTGCAAACCCTTCAATCTGAAAGTCATCAACAAATGAAGTGGCAGGGGCTCCTATTGGAATTGACATTCATGGCTGACCACTGAACAAAGACAGAATACAATACATGTTATTAATTGACTCTTCATGACCACCGATATTCATTTTTGCAGCTCCAAGAACGATATGAAAGGGCACGTCCTCGATCACAATTCCTAATATCTGGCAGATGATGGCGCTGTTCTAGAAGATAGTAGGATTAGGACAAGGTTCAATGCACTGTGGGACAAGGCCATTTATCGCGATTTTTCGTAGTCGCATCAGTGGTATTTTACAAATCCGTAATGATGATTAACCCGTGAATCGACGTTGTTCTCCTAATACCATATGCACGTTTTTGAGAAAATTAATTAATTATGACGATGATATATAATGTCGTGACCAAGTACGTTTTAGCAGTGTACAAACTACCGGGGACTTTCACCGTGTGCAAAAATAAATTACTAGGACGTGGCTGGAATGTCACTCCGCCATATCCTCGTTCGCAAACTTGGGGGTGCTTGACAACCTATGCATTCAAAATGTTTCTGTGAAACCGCAGATGTTTGAAAACTGAATAGAAACTTTGGTGAGGCGTTTTGGCGCAACTATTGAATAAATAATGGAGGACAAATGGCTTTTGTTAAATGCATTCAAAAGAATACCTTCAACAGTACATTCCAGTGTGGTAGTCAGCTTTTTGGTAGGGGGGGTGGCAAGACACCCAAATGTACCGACAACGGCAAAATCGCATTTCGCATATGTATATATAGATAAATATAAATACATAGATAAATATATATATATATATATATATATATATATTCATATTTTATATTTATTTATTTATAGATGTATCTGTGGACAATAATGCGAGCGAGCGTTTTACTCATTTATGTAACTTAGCCTGTCAAGTTCTCCATTCTTCTGTTGCATGCAACAGTAAATTCTGCCATTGCTGGCATTATAACTGCAATGGCAATAATATGAAAGCTGATTTTTTTTTTTATTATGCGCGAGTGAGCGCCTAAATATCACGTAGTCTTCATGTGTCAGGAATGCTCGTCTATCAGGGGATATACACTTAATTATCTCATAGATATGAAGTATCGACAAAATGTGAATTCCAGGTAAAAAAAACGGTCAAGGTTCAAATATAACAATATTATTAGACCCTTTCTATTCGATACTTCTGGCTTGAAGTTCCACTCCTTTTGAAATCTACACAGTTTAAAGCTCAAGTTTAGTTTTGGAGAAAGCAGAATCCGTTTTTCTGATGAGGTATAACTCGGATAACCTTAACACCTTATTAACCCTTTGGATGCTATAATGTAAAATATAGTCGAAAATGATGATGAGTTATGTCGCAGACCCACAACGCACGAGCAGGTTTCATCAAAATAACAACTTGTCCTCGTCCCTCCGGCCGCCTCCACATTGATAAATGGAATCTGCTCATGGCCTATTTTATGTAAACCTTTGATTACGTAATAGCTTATCCGCGTTCGCTGCGCATGATAGCAGATGTGTGTCAACCATGTGTCTGAAGGTCTGTTAGAAATAAATTGCTGGCTGGCTGGCTGCGGATAACCCAGTTTCGTCGATCTCTCACCAAAAAACTTATCGCCAGTTCAGGACTTCAAGACGAATTAGTATTTCATTGAGTTAGGCAGGATACGATTAATATAACAATAAAATCAGATCGTCTTGACAACGTAATCAGAGAGAATAAGGATCTTATATTATAACCAGATTATTCCCGCGACAAGACATGTTGGTTATGGTTATTGGGATTCTTCTTGTGACCGCTTGAATAGACTGAGACCGACTCATCAGTGTTGGAGGTTCTTTTGTGTCAGCTCAGTAGAGTAGAGGGATCATGACAGCGACATCCAAATTCGTCCAAAGTGGCCAAACCGTCGTCGAGCAAGCTGATGTATTCGCGATTAATTTTGTGAGTGTCATGGAAACTCTGTGAATGAAACCCTGCGCACCCCTAGCTCGAGGTCCGTCGTCAGCCCAGTCCGTCCCTGGAATGAGATGACCCTGTCGTGACTGGACGCAATTAACTTCCAAGTAACACACAAAAAATCCAGGACCTGGGCTATTTCGATGACAATTCGTCGACATCACTCATCAACTCTAGTACACATGTACTTCTGGAGCTGGAGTGGCAACATTTTATTTCACATCTGTTTACAAGGCGCGGCGTGTGTTATTCACGGGAAAGGTGATCAATCGTCGACATTGTGGACTATATCGTCTTCTGACATGCGTCAAATCGAGGTTCCTAGCCATCTACTTAGATTTGATAGTAGCACATCTTTTCAGACCCGAGTCGTCTACACCTCATTTAATGGAGATATTAAGTAGCCAGATCTGAACTAGCCTGGTGAATCACCAATAATTTATTCTGGTATGTAGAAAATAAGAATTTTAATTTCCTTTCGTCACAATTACATTATTTCAGGGAGGGAGTAGTGTTCGTGATTCTTTTTTTACCATATATGAGAGGATTGATTCAAGAGATATATCATGTGCGCACAAATGAAACTAATAAGACGGGTCGTCCATTCGTATAGAAATGTCTTTAATTTCTCATTGCACGCGCTGATTACGTGCTTGCAACAAGACGTTTTCTGTAATGTCAACAAGCGGTAAAACATATGTCAGAAAAATAAATACAGTATTTCAAACCAGCATAGTACCCCTACATAAGCTAAATTCACATAAACTTCGTGATAAGAGTGACTCGGAAAAGAGATGTATGATGGGTATCACAGCCCGGAATTGGATCAGATGTGATCCGGATTTTGGTATGATATTATTCTAATCGGGGTCAGAGCTGACCCTGTTTCTGGAAGTGACCCGTTCTTGGCTGACTCTGATGATGGTGATGATGATGATGATGATGATGATGATGATGATGATGATGATGATGATTTTTAGTTACCCAGGGTATAGCCACTTCAGTCAAATAGACTGTTCTACCGGCGGTCCCTGCATTAAATGAATGTTATAATTACCCTGTTCTAGAATGCAGAACGCCTGGCAAGAAATCAGAAGGTACCATTTTTGAAAAGTCTTTATACTTAGAGTATGACCCGGCCAGGACTCAAATCCGCGACCTTCCGGACGTGAGGAGAACGCTCTAAGCCACTAGGCCATATAGTATACATCGCACTGGTTATGATGTGTTTGTTTGTAAATTATAGTAAACTATCTTCACGTTTCCCCATATCTCTCCATTGCAATTATAGTGTCCAAGTAGGCATCCATTGTTTCCAATCATGAAAATGTACTTGACTTTAATAAAAATGAAAAGATACTGGTCAAAATTGTTCGTAGAAGTATGTTAACCAAATGGCTGGATCAAATTAAACTATATATCGTGTTTTTTGTCGAGTGTGACCAATACTTTGGTCTTATGGAACCAATATGTATGTCGATTACATGTATGTATTAGGATCGATCGTATTTCCGTCAATTCAAAACTTGCAACAAGTGTGTGGCATTGTTCGCTTCAAAAGCAATGCACCAGGGCATGTATGACACCAGTGGTGCGAAGAGGTATGAAAAGAAAAAAAAATCTTTATGGATAATTAATAAATGAACTTGAAATAATAACCATCTAAAGATGGATTACCTATTTTAAAATACACAGTATTTGCGTAACACCCGAGTCGGAAACTCCCACAGAAACCGGCTCCGGGGAACAAGCAGACGATATGTTTGCGTCGTGCGTCTTTTTTTTTTTTTAAATTTCAGTACTAGTTGCAAGTCAGATACAGAAATTATTTGGTTGAACCCGCAGTCAAGAACCATTTACGTTGAAACGAGTTGTAATCACAAAGTGAAACCTGCTAGCAGGGGCTTACAACACAGTTTCGTTACTTTCTCTTATCTGAGGTCTTTATGAGGACACCGGGTGAGGACATTCGAAATTATAGGTTCCTATTGGTGAATGTACAAACACACGCACTCATGGGGATTAGGATATTTTGCTAACTGGATTGATAATGGATCATTTTAGCAATTAAATTGTATATTTTATCTTTCATGGGAAGACAGAAGAAATATGTTTGCAAGATACATGACGTACCATCGTCTGTTATTTTTTCTTTAATTCTCATCAGACATTCAGAAAAAAATGCCAAACAACATGCAACACTGACTGACATAATCCTTGGACGTCCATCAAACTGCAACAGCCCCGAAACATTGTGCATGAATGATCGAAGATAATTCCGAAGTGTGACCGCGTTGCATTCCACGTTTCTTCCAATAGTACTAGTTCAGCCTTGCAAAACCAAACAATCAAATCAATAAACCTAATTTGCATTCCAAAACCTTGCTCCAGAAGTCACGCCACACAAACTAGTCAACGAGATAAGACCCCGCGCGCGGGGCTACATGTAAATACCAGTACATTCGCCGGAGGACACCGTAAGATAATTATTTACCGTTATGTAATGTTAGGTGAAAGATAGGTTACAGATAATACCCTAGCCTGTGTTACAGGCTGTATTCATTTTTTTCTCCTTACGCAATCAAACTAGTATGTCTAGTAATAAAGACTAGGCACTTTTAGAACATGCTGCCTCGCGCAGAGCGCTCGGGTTGGGCCCTTCGGGCCCAAGTGGCAGCGAGTAGGGTCTGAGAATCAGACTAGATATACCCTCATAAACGTGGCTCATGTTTCATTTGAAGATATTCAACAGTTTTGCATGCCTGACAATTAAAAACGAGGTCGAAGTATTTTGCTGTATACCGTTAGAGTACAAACAACACGTACGGAAAATTTATTTTAATTCGTGAGATGAGGGAGGCCACCATGAGGGATAGTCTGGCTTTTTAAAACTCCAAGACCCATGTGGGCCACCGAAAGGAAAGTTGGGTCAGGTGAATGCCGACTCTCCGGATGACATCGTGTATACCTCTCAGTGCCGTGGCAACCAAACTCCATCTTCTCTGCATGCGATAGTGTGAGCGTGGCACTGAAAGGGTTTAACCTCTGCAGAGCGAGAGACAGAATTAACACAATAAGACAATCAATTCAAGTGGGCCAAACAATTTTTGGAAAGCTGTAGGACCTACATATATTTTACTGAATGACGTCTTGAAATATGATATTTGACTACAGTTCGGCCTTCATTAACCGGCGATGTTGGGACCAGCAGTCATCCGTATAAGTGATATGGCCGGATAAGAGAGATAATGTACAAACACAGTATAGGGGGGAGTCAATGCATGTCCTATGTTATAGTATTACAACCCACACACCATGTGCAAATTGTAACAGACCACACACATGAGTTACTTTGTTTACTTTTCCCCCAATACCCAGCAAGTTTATGTGTACACATCTGATAAAGGTGTATCAATTACAGGCAAAGACTGATAAGTCCATTCTCCGGATAATGGAGAGAGCCGGTTAACCGATGGCCGTATAACCGAGGCCGAGCTGTTCAGTCGTTATGTTGCAGGGTTGGGTCTCATAGAGTAAATTAGTTTTGCATTCAGACGTTCAGATTGTTAACTGGTTAGATAAGGAAGCTATTATTTTCAGTCAACTAGGAACTGACGTGAAAGGACCGACAGAGACTAAGAGGAAGAAAAAAAAACATGGTCTGGAAGTGAGACTAATAGTGAATGATTTTACTTGAAACCATGTTATCTGAATACTTCTTGTCTGTAGAGAACCATCAAGCACTGTAGCACTTGACCCTTGGATGAATCATGGATCTACAGACACTGGTTCAACCAAGGAGGTGCACATGCAACCCCTTGGTTCAACGGGGCAAGCAAGGGTTTATCGTTCCTGAGCTTCAAAATAAACCTCTTACGCGCACATGGGGAGTCACGTTCAGTACGCTGAGGCCTGTGCAACGTGATTACCCATGTGCACATTTATAGCTTCGTGGCAGAAGGGTTGTTATTATCTGTTCATCAAAATGTGCAGGTACCGGTCATTTTACTGACCTCGTTATTACGTAAGACGTAATGAACGTCTCCTTGAAACCGCTAGTCGTCGAGGCAGACCCTGTCGTGAAGATGTTTAGCGCAAAATGGATGCGGAAAGTTAGCGTCAACTCGCGGTTAAGTGCGAGTGTCAGTTGACATCCTGGCGAGATGGTATTTTGCCTGTGATTCGACTGTAGACATGTAACTTATACTTCCATAAATCGGTACATAAAATAATCGGCAACATCGTGAACAAGACTATCCTAACCGTTTCAAAGATCGAACGTTGGGAGGACTATTCCATTTGCTTTGAAAGCTGTTGTTAGGGATGATTGGAGACATAATGAGGCCATTTTAATTATGGGGCCTAATTATGTTTATGGTTAGTCCCATCGTCCTACTTTCTGCAGTTGCGTTTTGAGTGGAGAATATTTGCATCGAGTTGTTTCCAGTCGTTCACATGAGACATAAAATCAAAGTTGCATAATAACTTGCGTAATAAGTTGCGGGTTCAAGAAGTTGTGATCGTTGTGATCGTTGTGATTCATGTGAAAACATATATTGAAATAAACAAAACGACTGCAAGGAAAATACAGTGACCAGCAACTTGTTTTCAGGTTGAAATAATCAAATAGGGGCCAGAAAGTGTGCACACCTGTTTAGGTTTACCGAAATTTTATGACCAAAATTTGACCAAGTATAAACTTATCCGAAAAATAAGGCTGTGGTATTTAACTGCACAACAAATAAGGATGATACAATTCATATAATTGGCACATTTTCAACGTGAATATGATTTCATAATATTAAACGGTTGTAGTGATATACTTAAATCGTGTGTTAGTTTGTTGAGCTACATCTCAGGTACAAAATTCAAATAAGTGATCAAAGTTGGTATTACTGATTGTTATTGCTAAAAACCGTTTGCTTTCTTACATCAGTTATATTTATTATGCTCAAGTTGCTCAACCCTAATATTATATCCGGGTGTGGGATGGGGGAGGCTATAATGACCCCCTCTATGAATTTCGCGACCATTCCGCCACGCAAAATTTTTTGACCGCGCCGCCCGCTGACTTTTTACTTTCAAGTCTTACGCATCTTTTGAGAACATTTTCACGAAAATCGGACATATCATTCTGACGCTGCGACCCTGCGAGCCTTTTTGTACATGCATGTCACTGTCAAATCTTAAAAATGCTAAAAAAACGTGATATTGTATACAAAATCAATGCAAATTGAGTTTCTTCCATTAATTCATATCAATATAGATATTTTCACTTTCATTGACTGCAATTCATTGATTTTAGCATAATCATGCTTCAAAAAGTGTCTGCGACAAATCTTGTAGTAAAAACATCTGAAACAAAAGGTTAACAAACAGAAAAAGTAAAATAAATTCATAAAAATAAATAGTATTGTAGATAATTGTTAGAACATCTTCAGCAAAAATTAGCATTCTACAAACTATTTTAAGTGAATTATAGGCGAAAATATGATTTAATGCATAAATAAACTTGCATAATTGATTATTTAAAAATTAAAAATACGTATTTTTATGAAAATCCAACGACACGCATACAGGCTTATTACATCCGGCTCAATGCGCATGCAAATTTACGCGGCTATCGCGCGAACTACGGCCGAAATGTGAAGGGGGGGGGGGCAATAATTGCCCCCCTTAGTGATAGCCCGGTTCTTTTAGGCTTAAAGCCCCAGGATAACAGTGTCCACTGTGTGAAAAAAAAACGTGAGTTAAATAATCCACCATGCTTTAAGTGTCTTTGATAAGATCTAGAAATGAAGAACTGAAAAAAATTGTATTTCAAAATGATGATATAGTGATTTTAAAAAAGTGAAAATTTACAAGCAGTCAAATTGACCGGATTCACTTGCATTGTGTGCAGATGAAGGCTGTTTTATCCTCCAATGGAGTGCAAATTGTTTATTTATAATATATATCTTGCCAGTGACAGCATAACTGTCCAAACTTTTGTATTCTAGACTAGAGTGTTTATTTGTCCATTTGAACACTACTACACTACTATATAGCCCAGATATCAAAGTTTGACAATTTTTTTTTAATTAAAGTTCCACAGCCTATTACTTTAACGCCACAGGCTAACAATGGTCGCAGTTTTAAAAAACAAATGTGAGCTACATAATCATTTATGCTTTAAGTTTCTAAAAATAAAGCCGTGAAAAAATTTGTGTTTCAAAATGATGATTTAGTGCTTTCAAAACATGAAAATCTACAAGCACTCAAGATGACTGGATTCACCTGCCCATTTCCTCCCGCATAGACTTACTGTGTATAGATCTAAGCTTTTTTATCCTCCGCCGAAAGGGAAATTGCTTATTCATGCATATCTTGCTAGTGGCATAACTTTCCAAATTTTTGTATTCTAGGGTGTTTATTTGTTTATTTAAACACTACTATGTAGCTCAGATATCAAAGTTCGACAATTTTAGCAATGTTAGCCTATTACTTTAAGAATTCCGTTGGTGTACATTTTACCAGTTTTATTCAAAATTTTACTCATGTTCTGTCATTCAAGATTTTTTTCTTTCATAATCATTTAAACCATGCTGTCTAACTACATATTGAAAACGTATGCAAGAAAGTAGGTAAAATTGTAAGCTTTCTTGGTAGACTACGCTGTTTTATCAATGAAAAGCATGTGGAATTGATCTTTAATTCCATTGTGCTACCACAATTCGATTATGCTGACATCATTTACAATACTGGTAAAAAGAAACATGTTGACAAACTGCAAAAACTTCTAAACAGAGCAGGTCGTATTATTCTTAAGATTAAGTTACCCATTTCAAACGTGTCAAATTATCAATTGCATGCCACTCTTAAGTGGGACAGTCTGGCATCGAGACGCACAAAACACCTTGAATATGTGCATAAATCTCTTTGCGGTTTAGCACCGTCTTACTTACGTAATCTTTTTTCATTTAGATATACTGATTATTCACTCCGCAATTACGGAAATCTCTACATAAAGAAACCGAAGTCTGAATATTGTAAAAGAACGTTTTCTTACAGAGGTTCATATTTCTATAATAAATTACCTTTGTGTGTTAAACAGGCAACTACATTGAATGCCTTCAGGCAAGGAATGAAGGAATTTAATCAAAACTAAACTATTTCTGCGAAGTTATGATACACTTATATACTATTTTGAATAATATATATCCATCACATTATTGATAATGAGCTTTTTGGATTGTTTTCGCGATCAAGTGTACGCTGTTAAATGTGCTTTTTGTTTTTGTTTTGTTTTCTTTACTCTTTTTGTGTTATTTACTGTTGTAAATTTATACCCGTAGTTTGTGTAATATTCCTTATTTTGATCACTGGACCCCTCTGCAAAACAGTGGTACCTTGTAAGTACTACTGAGTAGGGCCATCCAGCCGTGTAATTTTACATTTTATATATACTGAATTTGTTATTTGTATATGTTTTTAAATTGACGGAAATTAAATACAATACAATACAATAACTCTGAGCTCACGGTCACCTACGAGATTCCATATGAAGCCCGCCAGTGCCAGACTTGAGTAGTCTCGGTTCCAGAGCATGCGACTTTTTCTCCCTCCAACGGGGGCGGTATTCAAATACGATTATGTTAACCGCTGTGGTTACAATGAAAAATATAAACAGTAGGCCTATACCTTATTTGAAAGTAACAAACTTTAGTTCGACTCAATCATTATGATATTGATCAGTGTTTTTGAAAGCGTGTTCCTTTTTAGATTCCCCTTCACACCTCTATCTAATAATAGCGTTTTAAGAGACTAATTTAACATATTAATCACGGTTGACGATCTGAGTGGAATAGTGCAAGAGTGATATCTCATCTTTGATTTTGCATTATGATGAATAATCTTTTATTCCATGTACATGCTTCCTGATCACGTCATATAGCAACGCGATGGAAGAGGAGTCGGGTCTTTCACTTCAAAGGCCAATGTCGAGAGGCCGATATAGCTAGGAAAGCCATAAAAATAGACCGCGTTGTGCACATTGAATACAAAATTATCACCGCAGCAAAACGTCTTTTTACGATGAAGCACGTACAGTACACGACTGCACGTACAGTGATACATGTATGCGATATATCTTTTCTTTTTCACTCTGTGTGTGGTGTGTGTGTGTGTGTGCGTGCGTGCGTGCTGCACGTGTGCGGATGTTATGTAGTTGTGCGTGTGTGCGTGTGTGTGTGTGTGTCTGCGTGTGTGTGTGGGTGTGTTGTGTGGTGTGTGCTGTGCGCCGCGCTGTGCGTGGAGGTGGCAGGAGGTACATTGTGATGTATGTTAAGTATGAGGTTACATGTGCGGCGTATTTCGGCATTGTGGGGGTACCCCCAGAATGAAACATTCTATAACGGTTTAAAACAAACACAGTGAGCCGTGCTAGAAGTGAACCGTTTTTTTTTTTTTGTTTTTTTTTTTTTTTTTTTTTTTTTTTTTTTTTTTTATACTACCCATTAATGATGTGGTGTGTCTTTTTGTGTTGTGTGTCTATTGTATGTTGCGGGCGCTGCAGGGAGGTACAGTTGTGCGGTGTAGTGTTTAAAGTATAGGTTAACATTGGTGGGCTGTATTTCGGCATTGTGGGGTTAAATCATACACTCACAATGTGTTTTTTTACCTATTAGGAACACCACACTGCACAACAGGAACCACCCACAATGATAGCTCTTAGTCGGTATGTGTGTGTGTGTGTGTGTGTCGTGTTTTGTGTGTGTGTGTGTGTGTGTGTGTGTGTGTGTGTGTGTGTGTGTGTGTGTGTGTGTGTGTGTGTGTGTGTGTGTGTGTGTGTGTGTGTGTGTGTTGGGAGGTAGGCCCATGCTTGAACCATGAAGGTACCTCCATGCTTGAACAGACGCGTAGTTTATCAACAGCACATGTATACGAATAATAGCTAAGGATAATTATGTTTCGTAATCTCTGTAGCAAGTGTCATACATGGTAGTTATCTGAGTTACACCTCATCAGAAAGAGCAGACTCTGCTCTTTCTTATGAGGTATAACTCAGATAACTTTAACACCTTATTAACCCTTTGGATGCTATAAGGTGAAATATAGTCGAAAATCTCGGTAACCTGTCTCTTGGTCTAATACCGGTTGGTCTAATCATCATTTCGTCCAACTCCACCGAGTCTAAATCCATCTCGTCTACACCCATTTCGTCTACTTACCATTTAGTCTAATTACCATCTGGTCTAATGCCCATTTCGTCCAATCACCATTCAGTCTAAAGTCATTTCGTCTAATAACCAGTTGGTCTAATATCCACTTTGGCTAATTTCCACTTCGGCTAATTTCCACTTCGTCTAATTTCCACATCGTCTAATTTCCATTTTGTCCCATATTCAGTTCGTCTACGAATCACTTCGTCAAATATTCACTTAGGCTACAGCCTCTTCGTCTTACTAATGACCACATAGTCTAATTACCACTTCGTCTAATTTTCACTTAGTCTAATAACCAGTTATGCTAATGATCACTTGGTCCAATTATCATGTGGTCTAATGACCATTTGGTCTAATGCACATTTGGTCTAATATCCACTTTGTCCAATTATCATTTGGGCTAATATTCACTTTGTCTATAAATAAAAAAAATAAATAAATACACAACAGCTAACATTGAGGCATTCTCCATACGGGAGGGGAGGAGAGGGGGAGGGAGGTGTCAGAACCAAACGAACGTGTGCCGAAAGTAAAAAAGGGGTTGTATCCTCCTCTGAAGTCTGAATCATGCCCCCCCCCCGAAAAAAAATAAGATAATAAATCATGGAAAGAATCACATGCGCTCGTATAGAGCTGTAACACCTTCCAAACGGTGAGGAGCGATTACATAGCCAGTGTCAGCTATACGCTGGTCAATCCGAGAATGATAAATCCCCGCTTTAAAAACCATTTAACCTCATCATATTTACAGGAATTACGAGAGCATGCAAAGCAAAGCGATTCTATCATAATTCGAGCGGGCTATGTACGTACACAGTTTAGTAGAACGACTACCACGTGAATGTAAGCTTATGACTCAATTGAAGAACACAATCGCGAATACACCAAAATGTTCGTCATAAAAGTTTAGGAAAAATCACCAAATTTGATCAAATTTTGTCTAAAATTGTGCAAGTGGCAAAGAAAAATTTGGTAGGGGCACATTGTGCTCCCTCCTTGGGTTTTTTAGGGTTAAAACCAAGAATCTTTTGAAGACCATGGGATGGGAGAGGTCTATAAAAACCCACGTTATATTGTAGGCCAGTTTTATTTATTGGTAGGGCCTTAATTTCTGTAATCCATTTGCATCAGGGAGACAGACTCATGAAATCAACACAATACTCTTGCTGTTGTGCCATGAACCATTTGTCATGCGTTGTTTATTTTGACTTCTTTATGAAATCGTATGGCACCATTGTGACTCAGTGTGTCTTTATATATCTGCAGCGAAAAGTGTGCTCAACCGTATAACTGAATTTGCCTTGTCTATTCAGAGATGGACCTTAATAGTACCACCCGGCGCTTAGCACTGACATAATGTCTGTTTCTAAATAATTTTCATTGAAGTGACAAAATATCTAAAAACTATCATAAAAAATGATACATGACAGATGTAATTTTCAAACAGAAAATGAAGATGAATTTTCTAAACATGAAACCAAACAGGTATATTCAAAGTCATCTTTAATTCCTTTAAATTGCTGTGTGTTGAAGTTGTCGTTAGCGTCTTGGTTACTCCTTCCCATTAGTCCGAAATCGTTTTGATATTGTACACGATTAGTGACTAAAAAACCCTGGCAGGTTTGATAATTTTCCTGGGATTCAGTCCATAACTGTTACCATTCAGATCAAAGGAGATTACGGTAACGTACCCAATTTGACAAAAACGTTGAATCATTTGGACGTCAAAAGTCACGCCCTCCATTCACTGAAATTCACGGGCTGTGTTTGGTACCCAGTCTGCGCCCTTATGATTAGCCTACCACCCCAGTCATTGTCTTTCTTTTCATAGACATAGACACTGTGGGGCAATCACGATACGATTTCCTCAACATTCGCCCAATCAGATCCCCGGATCACGAGGTCCAATGGCATGATTTGTGGGGCCATTCTGTTCTTGATGTTGATTTGTATTTTTCAAGAGAGTCACCTCTGCCGTCACGTAAGCCTGAAGCTACAACCAATACCATGTCGGGATAGATTGGTTGTTCCATGCTGCCTCCACTCTCGTGGAATGATGGCCCGGGCAATCCACCCTTCTCGTATCGGTATATACATGTATTTGTAGTGGTAGACTATCAAGGTAATATTTCATGAATGTGTTTTACTCCAGTGACACATGTGTCTAGAGTTATTGAATGAATAATTTTAATCCAACCCTGATGCCAGCATTAAACGTATTTTTATCTAAAGTAGACATGAGACAGTGCTGTTTTCCTTGGTGTTTCTTCTTGCTGCATGTAATAAAGGAATGTATTTCTCCTAATGCTCACACGAAATGCAAATGGCTATAATCATTTTTGCAATCCATACGTTATAATTATGTTCTTTGTCTCATATGGTTTATGATTCCATGTCATTCGCTGATATGTCAGAAAAACATGCATTATTGTGAACCATCAATTTATCGGATGTACATACAAAACCAATGTGTTTTACGGTCAACCGCGCAGATATAAACACAACAAAAAAAGTAACTACCCCCTTTTTCAAAATACCATAACTTTAAAAAAAAACGATTTTGAACAAAATAATTTGGCAAGGGTGTTTCTGCACTGATTGACTAACTTCTGTGTGAAAATGTGATTGATTCGTCAAGTTATGCATGAGTGAGCACGTATTAAAGGCAAAAATGTCACTTTTGAAAAGTCACAAGGGTCATTTTGAGGTATTTGTGATGTAGGATTTTGACAAATTCTGTTTCTGTTGAATAATTCAGCGCTATTTATGTTAATCACCTATCGTGAGACCCCCTGACACTTCTTTTGGCACTTTTCGCATATGTTACGCTTCAGTGAGCTCAATTTAAAAATGCCATCATTTTGAAAGGGTAAAATTCCATTAAGTTCATTGAAAAAAATTGAAATCCGATATTTTCCAGCAAAATGTCTCTTTACATGTTGTACCAACATAAGAGGTTGTAACCATGTCATGGTTCAGTGAGCACACTTTATAAATTAAGCAAAAAATACCATTATTTACCATTATTTTGGCATAAGAGATGACTCCTGTAATTTTTGAAAAATGGCATTTTTGCCTTTAATGTATGCTAACTCATGCATGGCTTGACGAATTACTCTTTTCACACAGAGGTTAGTCAATGAGTGTAGAAATGTTCCCGCCAAATTATTTTGCTAAAACGTATTTTGTTAAAAAAATTATGGTAGTTTGAAAAAGGGGGTAGTTACTTTTTCTGTGTGTTTATATATATATATATATATTTGTGTGTGTGTGTGTGTGTGTGTGTGTGTGTGTGTGTGTTGTTGTGTGTGTGTGTGGTGTGTGTGTGTGTGTGTGTGGTGGTAACGTGTTTACAGGCCGTCTCTCATTCAAGTCTTTGCTTGAGGAATGAAATAAAAACTTGACGTGTATGTGAATAATGGGAGCAACACGCGTTTTCATCTTGTATAGTGACTACTGAGAGGTTTTTAATGGTTTGTACAATGCATTGTTTATCTCGTGCCATACCTTGCCCTAATATTTCCCAACAATTCCAAATAGGTCGAGTATTATGATTTAATATAATACAGTAGTCCCCCTTGGGTTCTGTGCCCTTTATCTATACATCAATGTAGAATTCAAGGAAAAGATCCTGTTATCTTGAGATTGGTTCTGATAAAATGAATTTGGAAAAAAATATGCGGTTACAGTGGGCTTAAAAATCGAGCTTTATAAGAAGAGCAACCATACAAGGGCGAACCTTTCATAACGGAAAAGTGTCATGTAGATGTTGCGTCATTCTTATAAACACGTTCGTCATCAAACTGTATTTGGCTGAAAATGTTTCTGCTATCTGTATTGAGCACGTGGCACTGAAGATATGAACTAAAGTGACTTTCTATTGCTGTTTATATATATATTTCGTTATTCAAGTACTCCTGAGTGAGACTCAGAAAACGCCGGTTTTATGTTATATATGAAATTTCATGCCATATCTTTGATACAACTTGTAGGGATTTGTGGTTTTGTTTTGAAATTGATGTTTTTCATGATTGCCCGTATTGTTTGGTCTGCATTTCACCTAATCTTAGGATTGTCAGATTTTGTTTTCTTCTGGAATTGTGATTTAGCATGTTATCAAGTATCTAGATTCTAGAGTAAACAACAACAGAGTGAAGAACGGGGTGCTACCGCAGGAGATCTCTGTCACATGACTTTTAAACTCATAACCAGAAGTCTTAAAAAAAACTGAAGTATGTATTTACATTTTCTCCTCGACAACTACCGACATGAATCATTACATCTGTTTGAAACTTTCCCAGAGAACAACGTGCTTCAGTTGAAAAATCTATATGGCTCAGTTTCTTCAACAATATGATTAGAAACATGAATCATATTTTTTGTGTATTGTCCTGGATTATTATGAATACAGCAAGTCCCCCCAAAACTGTCCTTCTGATAGACTGCTGAATAAATTCCCAAAACAAGTATCATTTTCAATTTACTGTTCAGATTTAAAAAAGCCTATCTTATTTTGTAACTTCCGTGAAAATTTTCATTGGTCTCGCTTCATTGGTTTTGAATGCACAGTCTATTATGCAACAGCAGTGCTTTTTAGTCCATTCCAAGTTTGCAGTGCTATAACAGTGTATCAACATGAATGTAAATCAGGTGGAAGGACATGCAGGACAATAAAGGTTTACACTGGCTGATCATTGAAGGACAATCTATAAATGGATCACACCCTGTGAGAGCAAACACGACCAGTAAAACTGAATTTGAATAGTTTTCATTTTAAAAAAATAAATGAACTTGACTTTGTTACTTAATAACACAACAAGAACACAGTCATTGATATAAAAGTTAACCATGGAATAATGCATGTTATAACTGTAGTGAGCACTTCTTTTATCAAAACTTGGAATGGGATAGAAAGCACTGCTATTACATAAGAGCCTGTGCATTCAAAGCCAGCGAAGCGAGACCTTTGAAATTTTCACAGGAACTACAAAATTAAATGGGCTTTTTGAATATGTAAACGTAATTGAATATAAAACCCGATTTTGGTAAGTATTCCGTGGTGTACTAGAGTGACATTTTTTCTGGGACACGCTGTATTTTTGCTCGTATATATTTCTAAATGGTTTCAGTATTTTAATTATAACAGTGTTTGCAATATTGTAAATTTCACTTTTATATCTTGTCTGCTTTATAATGAAAATCAATCGCAATTCAGCACTATGGCTGCAATGATTGGATAAATAAACCTGAATTGAATTGAACAAGAGAACTTTGTGGTCCTGTTTTTCACACACTCCTATCGTGCGCCTCTAAATAGCATCATCTGTTGACGGTGAAGCAACGCGTTACGTAATTATCTCGTCCCCCTTCCCCGTATTATTGGAAGAGGTACATGTTGAGGCCCCAAAAGTTTTGACCGAAACTTTTGTCAAGGGGGGAAGTGACACATTATGCCAACAATGGCGTCAAAATGTCAAGATGCGTTGCTAGCTGCCTGGGCTTTTGGTTCAAAGGTCGTACAGACGAGTGTTGCAACTATAGTTTGTCCAAGAAAGTTGACAGATGATGATACTCTTATATCATACTTTGATTAAGTATATTATTTTATTATTAATAAATTACTATTATAATTATATGCATTTTACAATACTTCTTCCATTCATTAGACGTAGCTTAATAGGATAAGAAGTAATACCTGGATACATGACCACATTAAAGATGGCAATAACCATTCATTCTTGAAACAGTTCGGTAAAATAAACACATTTTCAACACTGCAACATACTGACCACTGCATCTTAGTTGAAAGTTACCCAATAGATGTTGGTTAATTAAACTTCTAATATACTAACCCCAATGTAGCAAGTTATTAACATTTCCATGTTTTCACCTTTCTTCTCTACTTCAGATACGTGCTGGTCACATCATCTACGATCTACAAAGGATAAAATATTTTTAAAAATCCACAAAAAGCATAGAAAATATTTATATACATAAAAAGAAGTTTCAGACAGAAACTTAAATACATATAGATATATATCTCGGCAATTTTTTTGGGGTGGAGTATCTCACGCAGAGCATAATTTAAGATGGCGCCCATCAACAAAAAGGCCCCGGTCAAGCCGGTTCTCCCGTCATGCCGTGTGTGCAGTGATGAAGCTTCCGGAATCCACTATGGTGTCACGTCATGTGAGGGCTGTAAGGTAAGAGCAGCCTTGTTTGACAAAACATCTCAAATTTTTCTCATTTACATGGCACCTCTGCACAATGATGTTTGTTGTTATACAAATAAAATAAGATACCCCCCCCCCAAAAAAAAAAATAAATAAAACCCGAGGGAGAAAAAAAATGACCAAAATGGAATATCTGTCTATAAAGAAATCTTTCCCTTTTCCCCTCGGCCTTGTGTCCTTCACATGGGTTTTACTGTTGAATAAAACATTATTCTTATAATACGCAGATACTTAAAGAGGGAAATCATATGAGGTTTCGGAAAAGCAGGTTCCTCCATGCATTGATGTAAACAGTCTCATCTCCATATACCTTGCCAATGCATAAAGATGTGGCTTCACTCTAAAATGAACTATTTTGTAGAAATGTGTCGGGACCATAATTTTAGTCCATTAATAGTGGCGTTTATACGTGCAGATAACCCCGAGATAACCCCGAGGAGATTAATATTTCCCCAATATTCCACCGTCGTCTATACGTGAGCTCGGGGTTAACTCCGAGGTCATTGTTATTTTAATGAACCTCGGAGTTAAGTCTGAGATCTTTAGGATTCCTCACGCTTACACACAAGCTCCGATCAATAGGCCTTTTCATACTTTATTCAAATAAGTGGATGTTTTCTCTTGCTTAGCCAAGCGACGAACTACTTCTGTCCCCTGATCCTATGAATACATTTTAAATACTAAAAAAAAGGGCAAATTGCATACATTAGTGTTGCTATGTCCAGCAAGCCTCTGGCAATCCTTCGGCACGCTATCAGATTGTCGAGAGCAACCTTTGTCAGAAAGGTATGCATGAAATTAGCATGCATTATGAAACTGGTCTCTCTCAGCTCGCAAAGCGGAGGGGATCACATGTACAATTACCTCGAGGTTTCAGGGAAGTGTATTTTTCCAATCAGCAGTATTCTTCTTAGGGCGTGTTCACAGTAGCCAAGACGTGGGAAAATGTGGGTTCAACCTGGGTCGATCCGGGTCGACCCGGGTCCATATTTCCGTTCACATTAGGCGAGAAAACATTCGACCCGCATCAATCCACATCGGCAAATGGGCATATCTGAGTCTCGTACCTGTGACGTAGGTAGCAATTATGGCGGGTATCAATGTAAATACGCAACAACTGTTGTTCATGAAATATCGTCGAAAACATCAGCGATACCATGCCAGAAGCCGATGAAAGTTGGACGGAATAAGGTGGGCAATGCAAAAAATTCTTATAAGCCAATACCAAAGGTTGATGATGTCACTAACATTAAGCGCGGCGCTGATTTCTTCATTGTATTCAGTGTGTAAAAATCGTACCCAGTGGGTCCGGATCAGGGCTGCTACTCAAAATTTTAATTTCCCCCTACGGACACCACTTTTCCCCTACACGTCAAAACACAATTTTCCCCTACGAACCTATGTTTTCCCATACAAATCATAAAAAACCCTACTTTTCCCCAAAGGAAGGTCATTTTCCCCGTATAGGTATCCCCAACAACCTACGGTTGGCTAAAATTCACCACGGCAGGGGGTTTCCCCTACGAGTGCAGCCTTGATCCGGGTCGAAAAGGTAATTTCTATTCACACCTAGGAGTCGATGTGGGTCGAACCTGCTGTTTTCCAGGAGTCAAATTTTCGACCCGGGTTGACCCGGGTCGGTTTTTTTTCAGCCTATTTTTTGCGTTCACACCTGACATTCGATCCGGGTCGACCCGGGTTTGAACCTGGGACGTGGGACAAACTAGCTATACTGTGAACACTCCCTTATTTTTTTTCTTGTTTTATATTCTGATGAAAATTATCATTGTTACTACTGGTATGATTATAATCATTGTCCGATGATGATCAGCATCATCACCATCATCATCATCACCATCATCATCATCACCATCATCATCATCATCATCATCATCATCATCATCATCATCACGTAACCATTCTCCTGCTCCTCCTCGTCATCATCATCATCATTTCATCTTTTATTTCCTGGGTATATTGACATTCTGATCGCTAAGCAAGCTTATTCTGCACCTAACGGGAAGCTTCTAAAAATATTTGTTGATAATAAATTAG
>JZLH01S0065886.1:0-12500 GCA_001188425.1 Eucidaris tribuloides | reverse complement strand
ATTTTTAGAATGAATGCATTTTGAGCAATTGGAAGGGAGCTGAACAAAAAGGTTCACGCACGGTTAACTTCACACAATATCTTGCGCGGGGCACAACAATAGACTACGAATCATGTTCGCAAAGTAATTTCTTGGTTGCTTGCTGCCAAATCCAGAAAACAGGGTTAATTAATGTATTTTGGAACATTTCTGAAAACAAGTATTTTTTTCAAATTGTCTGTTCTCACTGATGCATCACCTACTTTTCAAAAATGTTGTATGAAATGAAAGAAGATAAAATCGGCTTTTTAATGATATCCTTCAATGTCGAAGATATTCTAAATACATTCAAGCATGACAGTTTGAATTTCAAATTTGCTCGTGCAAATGATTTTATGACTGTGTCCGTTCTCATTGTCTTTGCTCAGCCATGCGTGAATGAAAATCTCTGTCTCTGGTATCAAATTAAAGAAGAGAAAATATGCTTTCAACCCTGTACAATTTTCTTTTCATATTTGTAAAAGCTAAAAATATAAAAATATCTTTATCAATCTCGGTTTCCTTTTTTTCTGATACGCACTGTTGTTCTCCTCTCCTCAAAGGGCTTGGAGGCACATATCTCAAAGATACATCTAATCAAGCAGAAAGTACAATTATTACCATTATTATAGTTTTTGTATTTTGGGATGGGGTGGATATAAGTTTTGATTTTTCTTTGTACGGGAAACTAGTGTATACAATTATTAAAATTTTAAAATGATACAATTTTCGTTGCGTTTGTCAAGTCTTTTTTTTTATGTGTTTAGGGAATTGGGCCGTTACAATATGCATATAACAGAACATTTAATTTGCTAAAAAGAAAATAAAGTAGAATCCAAAGGCAACATAATTCATGCATGTATATTGTCACAAAATTACGTATTGCAAGAATGGTTACTCTGGCGTTAAAATCGGTGTTTTTGTTTCCATTTCACTCTCTGATGCACTATGAATAGTGTTATTGATTTGAGAAAGCTTTAATCTTTAGCCCATGGTGTTTTGTTGGTTACGTAGGGATACCTTGTTTTTGTATGTTGGTGTCGGTTCTCTGTTGAAAATCGTTATTAATAAAATGTATATGTACATGTATAAATCAACACAATTATGTAATTGCGTCTCTGTGACTTGATCACTGCACAAGTCTAATGCCATCGAGAAATAATCTGTTGTAGCATTACACGCTCACCACTAATGCAATGAATATGCAAATTTGATTTTTACCTGCTGCCCATCTTACAAGGGAGTATATTGTTGGAAATTACACCAATTTGTATACTGTATTAGATATGATACATAAGGGCCCGAGGCGTCGATCCTAAGGTGCGTTGCCCCCATAAACATATGGGGGGGGGGGCGGCAAACATATGGTTTTGCCCCCCCCCCCCCACCAATAATTTTGACATCTTGAAAAATTTATGAAACGTAATGTAAGAGTGTTTAAAAAGCGGTGCAAATTACTACAAAACATTACACGTAAAAATACTACTATACATGTGCAATTTTCTGCTATTCTGCGCGAGGATAACACTTGAACCGATTTGATTTATGTTTGTTGTCCCAGTTTTAGTGTGTAGAATCTTTTGGGGATGGTTTAGGACTTCAAATTCCTGTTGAAGCTTGTGAACCTCCTTCCTTGCAAATGCACATGTAATATATAGGTACATGGCAACCTGCCAATGTAAATACACAGTAATATTTCATACACTATCTTGCCTTTCTATTTCATCAACTGGCCAGTGTTTGGCATAAATGAATATCTCATATATTCACGATACTGCTATTATACCGCAACATATGTAATATATGTAGCGTGTCCCGATAATGTGTATCTCAAAGATATTTGTACACAAACTCAAGTGCGTCCAGATATAGACAGCCTATTTCATTCCTAGGTTATGTCAAAATTGTATCGGTCTAGCAACTCTCACTTAATTGTTTTTGAAACGCATAAAGTAGTACTGTTTGACCCATTCCCAGTTTGCCATACCGCACAATGTACCATACTGCATTCAATACTGCACTGACGTTCTCAAATGAGCTTTTATTATTGTCACTAAAGAGAAAAGAATTATCCGGGGATTTAAAAAATGACCATTTCAATCGAAAGATAAATAGACTTTATTTTAGTTATTTAACAACAAAAACAAAAACACAATTGAAACTACAATGTATGGTGCGTTGTGTTGTGTGTACCTCTTCGTCTTAGTCTGAATTTCAGACTCTGCCCCTGCAAAGCAGGGACCGTCCGTGATAATGGAGACCCTTTTGGCCGATGATTCCAAATGGTCTGGCAGTCAGACTAATTCGTCTTTGCACCAGTCTATAACTCACGAATATATGAATGTACTTTGAGATGAGTTTCATCAGAAATGCTTCGGTTTAATCGCTCGTCGACTTTAACAATGTTTTGTAGGTTGTTCGATCCCACGTTGAAAATACTGCTTCCGTGATTTCTTTTCTTTATATATATTATTATTTTTACAAATACAGTATTGGGATATGAGACCAAATTGTAATTAATGTGACCAAAATTAGAGGAATTTCGTTCATATATTTACATAACTTTTCCCCTATTAATTTGCAATAGGAACTAATTTGTATCAAAATATTAAGCGGTTAGACTTATAATTGCGTTATAAGTTTGCATTGTTTATGATTTGATAATATTATGTAAACATGACTTCATCATTTCAGTATTGTTCATTGCTACTTCACATTGCGTTTGCTTGCTTGTACATTTCTGCTTTACCGTTGAATATGAATGGATAATGGATTATGGCAACTGCAACTTGTTAATTATCGTAGTGAAAGTTTTACATGAAATCATGTTGGTGGAATACGGAAACGCATAATAAATAAAATAGATATGAAATATATAATGTTATAGTAAACGTGTTATCTCATTAAGATTATCTATCGTGGTTGATATTAATCGTCGTATTGCCTTGATATATTGCCAGAATGCAGCTAAATACACATGTATACGTAAATATTTATATTCGTGAATCGCAGTATATAATTTAGAATAAATCATACTTGCCGCTGTGGATTTTCTGACCAGTTTTGTCCGAGGGTGAATGGATTTTACATCGTTTGTTTAACAGACGTGCATACGTGCAGAAGTATATAGAAATGAGGCGTAAGAATGCACACAACGTAGCACACATGCGATACTCAAAATATTTTTATAAGGGCAGGTTGCAGAAATGGGGGCGTCGATCCGGGGGGGGGGGCAGTCGACCACAATGAAAATATTGGGAGGGGGGGGGGCAACATATCGCTTTTGTGTCCCCCCCCCCCCTAATAATTTTGATAACTTGAAAAGTTATGAAACATAATGCAAATAAATTTAAAAAACACCGCAAGGCACTATTAACCCAAACTTCACATTATTACTTTGTCATCATTTCGGATGACAGGGACTAGAAAAGCGAACCTAATAACTGTTACCCTCGGGCATCCAGTCCCGGGTAGTTTTGCATAATGGGTATGTGACCACAACACTGGGTTTTCACCCTTTCCTTTTCGATGAAGTGCGTGGGTTCTTTTACGTGCTGACGTGTTTCTGTCTCAACACGGGACCTCCGGCTTTACGTCCTATTCGAGGGACGGGGTAATGAGGATAAAGTGTCTTACCAAGGTAATAACCGCCATGGCCCGGCGTTAATTCGAACCACTCACCTCTAGGTCGAGAAACCGCAACCTTATCCACTGAGCCATGACGCCTTCCGCATATACAGTAATACGACTAAACAAACACATTATTAAATTTTGCGCGCTAAATTGCTAAATTTTATATTGCACTTTTGCGCAAAGAGCGCGGCTAAAGTTTCGACATTTATTGCCTCCCGGATCCGAAAAAGGGATCGACGCCCCTGTACAGAAAATGATTTCAGTAGTCTAGTGTGAGGCTGTGAGCCTATACTGTGCTGGGTTTCATAACTGATTATATGTATATATATAAAAAAAAAAACAATAAGCGTAAGTGTCACTACTAAGTTATTCTCGTAACCGGATCTAATCAATGTTATTACTACAAATGTGGAAAGTGTGATATGTAATAGCTTAACGGTAACTTATTCGCCATCAAGGACGTGAACAATACAGACTTTGCACTGACTTTACGCCCTTTTGTCGTGAACGCTAGTCATTCAGGCAACGCGGAAAGTTTACTGAACTGTACAGTGATTTTATTGATTTTTTTTTATTCTACTTTCGAACCAACTGAATAAAGCGGCAACTTTGACGTTCGTCTTTCAGTTGAGACTCCCTGCTATTTCTGGCACTCTGTCTTCGCTTTTGCAGTATGTGTTTAGTTGATGGAAGTGTTGCACATCATTTGTACAACTATATATTATTTCAAGGTCATGTAATGTATTGTAATGTATTGTTATGAAATGCAATGATCGATATGATAATGATATTCAGCAGATATTTTAGTCTCAAAGGCACTTCATTACTCTCTAAATAATAATGAGTGAAAATATTCACTCTTTTAGGAGTGAATTTAGAGTGAATTTGGAGTGAAAAGGTGTGTTTTCACTCATTTTGGAGTGACCTCAATGATCATTCGAACACACCGTTTCACTCCAAATTCACTCTAAATTCACTCTTTTCTGAAATTCACTCCTCAAAGAGTGAATATTTTCACTCAGTATTTTTTAGAGAGTATAGTTATGAACGTGTTTGATATTATACACGTTATCGATGGAATCAGAAAGGATTTACAATGTTTAAAACATAGTTTATTGATCACATTGATTTTTCATCACCATTTTGTTGTGGCTTTGTCTTCATTCTCTAGATATGTTTATTATATATGATTTCATTGTATTACGTTTCTGCTGTTTTCTTATTGCGTTACGATGTAAACGTGTAGGGAAAAACAATGTGTATTGGCAGCTTCGCTTTTCATGGGCTCTAAATAAAACGATAACATCAGCTATTGACCTTATCTACAAAGTATCATTCATAATACATGTGTGTGTGTGTCATGTGTGTGTGTGTGTGTGTAGTGTGTGTGTGTGTGTGTGTGTGTGTGTGTGTGTGTGTGTGTGTGTGTGTGTGTGTGTGTGTGTGTACTTCGGCACGCATATAAACCGATGACATACGAATGAAATGTTACTGTACAACCGATGACACCACCCAACCGATGACGTCATCGGTTCCCAGACTTTGCAGATAGTCCCAAATTACATGCTTTTGCATATAGGGGTAGTGTCATCAGTTCACAGGTCTCTGTCATGTCATCGGTTCTAACAGTAAAATTCCAGACTGTCATCGGTTCAGTGATGCGTATCCATATGTGTGTGTCATCGCTTGTCGTTGTAAAAATTCATATGGAAAATGATGTCATCGGTTTCAATGCGTGCACGTCGTAATGGTGTGTGTGTGTGTGTGTGTGTGTGTGTGTGTGTGTGTGTGTGTGTGTGTGTGTTGTGTGTGTGTGTGTGTGTGTGTGTGCGTGCGCGTGAGTGTGTGCGTGTGTGTGCCGGATGAAACTCGCTTGTGCTGCAGTAGTGCTTGCATACTCCTATAAATTTGACTCTCGTTCTTGAACTCGTAACAAGAAAAATGTCTTCTTCAAGTTCTTCTTTGCCGTTGTCATTGTCTTTTCCTTCCCCTACTCTTCTTATCCTTGTCCTTCTCTCCTCCTCTTCTTCCTTCTTCGCATTCCTTCTTCTCCTCTTCTGCTCCTCCTCCCTTTTTCTTGTTCTTGATCTTCTCCCTCTTTCTATTCATCTTGTTCTTGTTATTCAAGAAAAATATCGGTTTCACAAATTGTGGATGACCCGTTTAAAACATTGGCGAACTTTGCTCTCTGACACATTTGAAAGTGTTTGAATGGACAAAAAAACACTTTAGAACACAAAAGTTCAGACAGTTATTCTGTCACTCGTAAAATATGTACAGATAAAAATTGGCACATAAATTATGCTCGGCCGATGAAAATTCTGCAACACAGCAGTCTATGGGGGAAAACCATGGTAGCATGGGGAATCGCGTAGCTCTCAATTTCTAAAATGGAAATATTGTTATACGATGCCTTTAAGCTTATCCCCAAAATTGCCTTCGTTAGATTTTGATTTTTGAAATAGACTTACACTTCCTTAGGAAAAATGCGGGTTAGCACATTGTTTTTTTCATAATTTATTGAAGTTTTCCATTGTACTCCATGCACAGAGATTAATTCGTGTATTTGCGACGTAGTATTGCCGTATTTATTTTTTCTGATAATTGTTATTGGTATTTTTATTTCAACCACCATTGAATATGACCGTGGGATAAATTGGAATATTTAGATGACTTTCATGTTATATCGTTAAATAATCTTGCAGCAGACATACTGACATCACAAAGTCGCTAAAGTTTCCCATTTACATGATTAGAAGAACATTAGAAAACTCGGGTCGGGAAGACGGCGACTGGGCGCAACACGGTATCCGTAGATTTGTCAAGGGGTCAACATGCAGACGACTCTCAAATAAGTGCAAAATTCGACCAAACTGTTCCCCCCCCCCCTCAGGCGGTCAATCAAGTACATGTATATGCTTGTTCCAGATTCTCAGAGATACCCCTGTAAGGACGGAAATGGGTTAGGCTTTTGACCCCGTATCACGGGCTTTTGGAGTGGAAACCAGAATAATTACACCCATCATTTTTTTAAAGGAAAGCTTTAACAAACTACCACTAATCTATCCCTATTTCAAGATTGTTCGCGGAAGATTTGAAAGCAACCTCCAATTAAAAATATTTTGGGATAAAATAAAAATGAAAATAAATCTGATGATGGAGAGCATAGACCTATTATTCTTTTTTTTTCAATCGTCTTTATTCAAATTCATAATTAATCATAAAGATACAATACATCGCCAAGGACCCGAGCAGTTATTAATTCGTGCTCATGGCAGGGATATCAAAAATAATTCTTGCTTTACAGTGTAAGAAACAAAATAATAATGACTGGAACAAGTTAACAATAATAGCAATAACATTTGAGTATACGACACATTTAAACGGAATATAAGATGATTGGAACATAATTACAAAGTTAAAGGCCCACACGCACGAGTAAATTTGTGATGCAGATGAACTACGCCATCATACGGTCACATTCGTCATCGTTGACGCCACGAAGTGACACAATGGACCAAATCGCGTAAAATTCAATTTTGAGTTTTTTTTTTCATTTCACGATGTACATGTCATTTTCTATCATTAGACATTTCACTGTCTAAATTGTGCTTAATTATGAAAATATGGAATTTCTTAGAGTGGCACAATGGACGAAAAGGCAGATCCATGACTTCACGAAGTGACACAATCAAATGTGTCATTTCGTGGAATCATCGTCCTGCGTGATGGCTACGCCACGAAAGTGACACATTACGTAGACGCCCTGTGTTAAGACGAACGCATTTGCTACGCGCGCCGTGCGCTGGGCTGCGCGCTACGTCAAATTCCAAGGCAAAATCAATGCAGAATCCCAATGGGGACCAGTACCTACGAAGGTAAGTTATTAACACAGTGATTATTTTGTCAGGCACAAAGATTGTGAAAAAAATAAACTTACATGCTTCTGTTCTAATCGAGAGTCTAAAAATGGTAACTTTAGTAGTTTACTAGTGCTTGAATAATTATTTTACATTAATCTTGAACCCGCTTTCTGCATTGTATTGAGCTGTTTTAGAGTATAAAGCTTTTAAATATTTTCAGGTTAATGTTTAGAATTCTTTGATTAGTTTTCGTTGAAACATTTAAAGTAGAGTATAATTACGCTGTATGTATACATGTAAAGGAATTTAAAAATCTATGGTTTAGTGCACCGTTGTCAGTGATAAATTCAATCGGCTCAGTGTCATTCTAACAGTCCGACTAACTCAGATACTGCAACTTGCAAAATGTTTGAAAACGTTTGATCTGACCATAACTTTTGATTTAATGACGTGATAGTTGATTATAATTGTACATCTAAAGTCATGTGTATTAGTACCCTAATTCTAAATCTATAGGCCTAGATATTTTTGTTATTTGTATTTACTAACATACGACCCTGGTAATAAGGATTAAGTATCTTTCCCAGGCCAGGGCAATGCCTTTTTCATGTTAAAATGATAAGGCTGGATGGTTGTAATTTCGTCATATTAGGCATAAGCCGAAATGGTTAGGACTAATCTTCAGTTTGTGTTTTGGAACTTCTTTGCCCTTCTGTTAAAAACAAATAAAGGAAACAAAGCTTTGATTCCAAGACTGTGATGTAGATGTTAGTTCTTATAGTGAGACATTTATGACATGGTAACTAACAGATTGTGCCAGAAAATTTATCGACGGAAAAATTGATTATTGTACCTTTATTGCCCTTAAATTATGCATGTTGTCAATTTTTGGTAGTTTGAGCCAGGGAAATACTTTAAAAAATAAGCAAAGACTTGCATATAATCTAAATGTATGGGCCAGTGGAGCATAAATTATAAGAGCTTTATTTTTTCATGATGGCGTTGGTTTATTTTGGAACGCCTCTTTTGTCTTTGCGTTTTTTTTTTCTAATACTTTTTTTTTTTGTTTAATGATGGATCAGTATTGTATAATCGTCACTGACCGAACATCATCTTTTTTGTGGGGGGGCGTGATGTTTTAAACATCTTTCATGCGCGCAGTAGGTCTACATAACTGATTATCAATATGTGTGCCGCAATGCCAGCCAAATGTTATTATGGGACAAGTGCATTTAAATAGTTTGATTTTCAAAACAGATTCATCGACTTTTCACACTGAAGAATGTAACTGTTCATGATCTTACGAAATTACTTGTAGAATAACGCAATTGCGAAAAGGATTTTTACCCCTATTGGACAGACAAACAGCCACATGTTCTATTTCTTCTATAGTAAAATATCAAAATTCGCGTCAATTTTCTTATGAATCAATTCTAAACATAAATTTAACTTTACTATAATTGTATACATTTTGACGAAACGGAACTATTCTTGTTCATTAAAAAGTCATTTTGCATTATTAAAGTATATTACTTATCTAGGATGCTACCAATCCTTAATGACTGAAAAAGAATCTATTCATTAATATTTCATTATGCCCATGCATTGGTATCAATATTTGCACATGTATTCTCTCCAGGAAGTTTGGCAATTTGCACCCTGAATATTCACAGGGTGTTTGACATATAATATGTTGAAAGTATCCGTATGGATATAGATTATATATACCTCTTGATGCTTTAATGCATGTTAACATGTAACATATTTTAAATAATACCTAGTACTTGACTTGTTTTTGCCAGTGATGCTACATCTTGTCTTGAAGTGTTGAGACCAAATCACCAAAATGCGACAGAAAATATCAATTTCTTTTATAACTTGGCCGTTGTAATTATTTTAGGATCATTCGTTGTTATTATCATTAGTCAAGAGTATATGCTTACACAGCAATTACTAAGTGAAATGAATTGCTACTATGCTACGATACTATAAATTTGAAAGCTGTTATAGTTTTTTCTATCAATTTAAAGTATGTTATATAAATTGGTCATTAACAATCTTAGACGATTTATGTATATTGTTGTATAGCAACAAACAATGTGGTAAATATGCATCTGTAAATTGTTGTTGTAATGAACTTTATAATTATACAATGATTTAATCTTTGTGTACAGTGGAGGTGTTAGAGTAGATTGAATTTTAAGGCACTGTACAATTTGAGAATACACACACAAAATGTTTGTTCGACTTTTTATTTCTTGTATCAAAATACAATCAACTTGACATATTGTAGTTTCCTTAAATTTCTGTAAATTTTATCTATCCCATATATGTTTTTAAAATCGTAAACGACATTTCCAAACAGTCAAATGTTAGAAACATTTGAATTGCTGCTGTTAACTTACAAATTTCATTGACGATGCACATGGAGCTATCAGCACTTTTCCACTTTAAAATGATTTGCATGAGGATGTTTTTAAATCTATTTTTTGCCAAGAATATCATTTTTAATTTCAAACCTTTATATATTATATATTATATTGTGCATTTAGAATCATATGAAGGGGGCGCGTTCTTATACTAAAAAAAAACTATTGAAGTAAATACTTTTTTATTCTAATGATTTTTTAGTTAGAACGCACCTCCCCACTTGCATTTAAATCTTATGCCAACATTTAAGTACATGGTTTTCATCCCGCCCCCGCCAAAAAAAGACCGAATTACGAGGATAGGCATAAATAATGGTACTACAAGTAGAAAGAAGATAAACTTTATTGATTGAAACCTAAAGATGAGAAGTTGAGGAACAAGGCTTGTTGGACATGAATACCTATTGATATTAGCCGTAGTAAAAATAGTAATGCTAATAGAATTATAACTTTTGCACTAATGTTAACACATAAGACTGCTGAATAACTCGCACTACCCATGTTACTGTATTGGATATTCGGTCTGTTTCACATCATATTTCGGAAAAGCATTAGGTCGTTGATAAAAAAAAATACATGTTCAAAAATATTGCGAAACTTTACTATTTTCAATTGTAATCGCTTCCCTCGCCACAATGATATAAAGGTAATCTTGGGAGATAACGACACGCGCGATCACGCCGTTATAATAAATAAGGCCGCACGTACGGTTCGTCGTGCGCGCGTCCCAAGTGTCACTTCGTGCGTCAAAAACATTCGATACGCGTTATAATTCGCCACGAACTGACACATTGGTTTGCAACTTTATAGTTATAATAGTATATAGTCCCTTTTATGTGAAACAGTCATATTGTTAGGAAAAGAAATTACCGTTTTATGATTTTCCATCATGAATTATTGATTACTAATTGCACGTAAATAACGATCAAAACAGTAGTTGATAAATTACAATCCTCATGAATACTATTTTTTTTCTCGCAAACTTACATAGGAACTCTATGCGCGCGTCCCAATGTGGTCACTTCGTGTGCGTCAAAAACACATCGAATTACGCGTATAATTTACGGCCACAAACTGACTACATTGGTTTGGCAACTTTTGATAGTTAAATATTAAGTCCCTTCATTTGAAACAGTATATTGTAGCGAAAAAGAAATTATTCGTTTTTTGATTTTCATATCATAGAAATTATGATATAATGATCGCGAAATAAAACGATCATAATTAGATAGTTTGAAAATGTACAACCGGAACAATTTATACTCGCAAAAAATACACTACTATGCGCCGTCCCAATTGTGTCTACTCGCGCAAAAAATAACGAATAACCGTACCTAACGAAACGACACATTGTCCATCCTACACAGTCTTCAATAATTCACGTTAACTATTTAAAATTTGGGGTGTGTTGAAAAGTTAACTTCTTTTTTCGTTCAAGATACAATTATATTTTTAATTACAGAATAAATCTACCTCGAAGTGATGGTTTCATAAACTTGTAAAACTTTAATTCGCGTTTTCTCGAAACGCGGTTTGTTGATCGCACGCGGCGCCAATGTGTCAGTTCTGGCTTTCAACGACGTCGTGACATCTTGGCCAGCCCTCTAACGAGACGCTGCCTTTCTGGAACTGCGCCACAGCTTTCGTTGTGCCGATTTGCGCACAAGTGAAATGTATGTTATCCTTCAAGTTGGGACGGAATGACCAATTTCCGAACAGCTGTTGGTCCTATTCATTGTGCCGACCGACTTCGTAGACTGTATTTGTGATGAACAAGCTGATATGTATTTCATTTCTAGATCCCTGTTTCAGGGAGGACACTTATGAAAGGGTATTTCTTTTGAACACGTCTTTATCATGAGTTGATAGGTAAAAGGACAAAGAAGAATAAAAATAGCAAAGTTGCACTTTGTGTTGTTAGGCTTTATTAAAATATAACCTCACCCCCACCCCCCCCCGCAATCTCTGTGCTTGTCTTGAATGTTTAATGTCTGTCTGATGTCTGGAATTTCAGACTAACGAATGTAACATAAATAGATTCCTCATTAGTATTCAGTAAGGTCGAGGAACGGATTTAACGTTTTGTTGTATCCACTTTCAGTGGTGTTATTGTATATGAAAGGTACTAATGCATCCATTGTTATGTACTGGATGTGTTTGTTATGCGGGCTGTGTCTCGAGGTGTCTTTTATTTTTGTTAGCACAGAATGTGAGTGGTTATGGAGTACATTCAATGTAGTTTATTTTCGCTATTTAGGGCGACTTCATCATTTTCATGGCCATATTTAATATTTACAGTTGTGCCTATCACATTCATGATGGTGAATGTCCATAGTTCACTTGTCTGTTTTGTTTGATGTTTTTAAAGGCAAACATGTATATTCAATTGCTGGAATCCATTAAACGTGTATTCTCTAATAGGAAATGGTATAACAGGATTACAACTCGATTTGATTAAGTATTTTATGAGTATTTTATTGAAATGAATGAAGCCGCAGAAAGATTGGTGCAAAAACGAAAGTAAACAGACGCACTTCATTTGAATTATCTCTCTCTT